>JARHVA010010497.1:30000-105000 GCA_037957365.1 Torreya grandis | reverse complement strand
ATCTTTACATCTTATTTTTTATTTTTTTGTCATTAAAAATAATTCCTCATGTTTCTCTAGTTCAATAAGATTGCCTCTGACCATTATTTTTTTCTTCCTCACTCTCTTTAGTGTATTGGTGGCTCTGTCAAACTACATGGAATTTTTTTGAGAATTAAATCTTGCCCTATTGATTCTTCCTAGTCTAGTTGTTATATCCATAAATGTAGAATAATAATATTTTACTTAGTAGTCTAAGATGGATATGAGGAAATAGGGAGTTAAGGACTACATATTTGTCACATAAATAATGTAGGTGAAATATAGGCCAATAAATATGGTTTGGAAGCTATAGGGGGTTAGGTAAAAAAGGCAAATACTTTCTATAAGTGGTGAATTTTATTATTTAGGGGTCTTTAAAATGCACTTTTTTAATTCTAGGGTTTTATAGACATAAAATATTGAGTATTTTGTTTGGTTGGCCTATGCAATGGGCTTCTTCAACTAAGTGGAAGGAAATTCTAGTTGACTAGGTAGTAAAATTATAATTAGACACTAAGTATTAAAACTATACCCTATATACTATGGAATTATAACTATCAGTGGTATAATGAAATTACTAAATTAATTGAGGTGGGGTTAATCCTTGAAAAAATTGAGTTATATCATCATAATAAATTACTATAATGTCTTGAATAAGAATATAAAGATTCAAATAATGGGTAATTCTAAAACTCTCATGTATTAGATCCTTATTAGGAGGAACTATAGTTTGAGTTATAATTATGACCCAATTCTTACAACACCTATATTGAATCTACTAGTTCCAATAAATGTAGACATAATAATAGTAGTAGGGGACTCCTTGGGAATATCTTCCCTAATAGGCTATTGAATGATATTAGGCCTTGTACTACCTATATTTGGTTACTATGACCCTTAAACATATAAATACGGAATTGGATGGGTTATAAGATGATCTTTAATTTGTATTTGAATTAAATCCTCTCAAATATTACTCAACCTAGTCTCTTCTAATGAATCATCTTCTTTAATCTCAACATATAAAGGTCTTAATGGCACTTACATGATTTGGTGATATTTCCCCACTCTTGTGATATTTTGAGCTTGTAGAGTGTCTATAAGAGTTTCTATTTTCCTCTTAAGATCATTAGTAGATATATTTGGTTGATAATTATGAGTGATTACCTAAGGTACATTTGTAGGTTGTGTCTTTAAGGCTTTTGGGATAGGATCAATAGAACTCATAAGAATGGAAGGTGCCTCAATATCCAATGAGAAAGATGGAGGAGTAGAACTTGGAGGCCTTGGAATACTATAAATATCTTAGCCCTTATCTTTTTTTTTGTCTCATCTAATGTATCTACTTCCCTAGAGGGAATCTCCACATCTTTCTATATCTCTCTAGCATCTTTTGGAGTAAACAAAGATCATATTGTATCCTCTGTACCACCCCCATAAACATATTAATTGATTGCATTTTCTTGTAAAATTATAAATCATCGAGTGCA
This sequence comes from Torreya grandis, assembly GCA_037957365.1. NCBI lineage: Eukaryota > Viridiplantae > Streptophyta > Pinopsida > Cupressales > Taxaceae > Torreya > Torreya grandis. The sequence continues at coordinate 103,489 of JARHVA010010497.1, read as the reverse complement.
TTTAATAATATTAAATTATGTATATATGTTTTATGCTCATACCTAACCTTTTTCCTATTTCCATAATTTTTAATAACATTGGTAATTACATTTGTAGGATCCTAGTGCCTAAAGTTAGTCTTATTAGGTTAAACTGAGTATTATGCTTGGCATTTTGATGAATATGTTATTATAATGTATATTATTTATTTCCTATACTAAGAGGGGTTTTATGGATAACCCCTAACCTTATTAAATTCAAATCTTGTCCCATATTATTATATAATTGAGCTACTATTTCCTACTCATCCAAATTGTTCAGGACATAGCGAGGTAGGATAAATGGGGATTCAAATAATCCCTCAATTTTAATCACAATATGATCAAGATAGATCAAGTAATCTCCCATCTTATTAATTCTCATTTTTATGTGGTTTGACAACCTAGGCATATGTTTCCTACTTTTAGCCTTATATACTATGGGATATAAGTTGTATGATGTCTTTTGAATTTTCTTCTAAAATCTACATATGTGGAAGATACTATGATCTTCATGAATTTGGTTTTTGAGATTTTATGATAAAGGCCTCCATGGTTCTTCCCTAAAAGGAGTAAAAGTGGTCATAATTATGTCTAATAGATATGACATCATATATAAATATCCATTTTTATTATTCTATGACTTGTTCATGTGGCACTTAAGAACGAAACTAATAATCTCTCTCAGAGTAGGCATTATTTTGGTGTCTAAAATAATGTTGAGGAGAGAGACCCAAATTTATCTGACATAATTAATATTGGGAAAAACATATAATATATTCAAAAAGTCCATGTAAATTCAAATCCTAGGTGTGAATGTAAAAATTGGAGTATTGCTAATATGAGCTATTAACAAAAAAATTGTTTGGGTTTATTTCCCATGTCTTCGATGTTTCCTTAGCATTGTTATCAGCTAGCCAAACATCTAAAACTAACTAGTTATATGTAATGTATAGGGATGGTAGTTGATAATATGTTTCAAAAACATTCATAGATACATAAGCCATAGGGGCAAGGATATTGTGGTGGTGAAGGATGTTCATAGAAAAGTCTTGAGCCACAAATAAATTAAATAGAGCATTTATGTAAGGGAATACTTGTGGTTTGGTGGTCAAATTATGTAGTTCCATTATTTTTATTGACATAAAATCATAAATTTATTCTTGAAAAGATAGATATAATTGGTCATCTACCCTATATGGCTATGTTACATCCACCTCGAGCAATGTTGTTGTATAATGTTGAAATTTATGGCTGAATTTGACTTGGTCAAAACACAATGTATATATACTCAATGTTGCCATAAAAAATGAACATGGAAGGTGTTAGATGAATAATATAGCATGGAAAAATTTAAATATAATAAGATAAATGTATGAAGTATATGATTTTTTTCCTTGTATAACTTTTGTATATATATTCTATCTTGTAAGCCTACTCAGAAAATATAGAAGAGTTTGAAGGGTCTTTCCTTTTGTATCTTGAAAGGCTGGAATGTGAAGAGATTGTAAATCGTAAAAGACTATATATAGTAACTTTATGTAATATAATATGGTTATGATGTGTTGATAGAGATTAATATAATCATTTTTTTAATGGTTTTTCCTAATCTTCGTTTGTATCTAACTAATGCACAATGAGTACTCTATTTTACTCTAATATGTTTAACAAATGTTATGTTGGTTATGTTCCATATTTTATTATCAATTGATTTATTCTTTATTTTAGGTGCATATTTATATATCATAGATATTATGTAATACTGTAGTCTCTTCTACGCCTTTTATTACTCTCCACTATGCAAATTATCCTTGTAATTAGTATGTTCTAGATTATTTATAGGAACTTATGCTAAAAATGGTGTGGTGAGTGTGGAACCTATTTGGATGAAATATGTTGAGATGGTTTCTAGGGAAGAGATATGTATAAATATGGTTATATGAGAGAATCCATAAATTTTTATGAGAATAAGCATAGAGAGTCAAAAAAAAACTATAAAGGGGATTATCCAAGAACATATATGTGGTGAAATATACAAAATTTTATGGTATGAGTTTCTTAGATTGTTAGTTGCATGGCTATTTAGATTAGAATACTATTGATTTAGTTTGAGGAGAATAGAATTTATCATTTATATTGAGGAAAAATTATAAAGACTTCACAACTTAGATATCGATTGGTCTTCAGTACTATATTATTGGATGAAGACTATAATTGATTTCTATATTACCATTTTGTAGTACAAGTATATGTAGCTTTTAAAACTACACAAGATTAGTTTGTCTAAGGAATCAGAGGGAAATTTTTACATCAACTACCTTTTTTGATAATTTTTTTGGTTTTGGAAAAGGCCATCATGCCTACTCCAACCAACATGGATTAGTCATTTTGGGAACCTTGTGGGTCTATTTGGGATGAAGTGAATAATGAAGAGCTAAGTAAAATGATCTTGAACCTAATCATAGAAAATGGAAGGTGAAAAGACTTGAATAGAGAAGAAAATTATGGGACTAGAAAGGGAATTATGACAACAAAGAAGGTGGAATAAGAAAAAAGATGCAGAAGTAATTGTGAATAGGACTAGGAGTAGATAAGAAAGTCGTAAAGCTAGAAAAATACAAGAAAAATATGCTAGAGAAGAGAGGTTACTAAGAGAAGATGTGGAAATTTTTAGAAGAAAAAGGTATGAAGAATATGAAAAAGGGCCCGATGAAGAAGAATATGTTAGAAGTAGTGATACAAAGGTACAATAATTATGAAGTAGAGTTAGATCATAGTTAAGAGAAGGTTTTTAGCTAAAAATGGGAAAGAAAGTTGTTGATAAAATGTTAAATTTGAAGGTAGTAATATCATAGGTTTAAGTTCAAAGTTAGAAGAATTTAGAGATAAAAGTCATTAATTTCAAGGTTACACATCCCCCAATCTCACTTTGTTTATTGAAGGTAGAAAAATTACAAAAAGAGAAGTAGATTTAGGTTGGTTTGATTCCATTACTAAAAAGTTTGGAAATCTCAGTGTAGAAACTAAGTGAGCATTAAAAATAAAGAATTTATAGGATGTAGGATTTATTTTTTATCCTAAAAATATTAGTGAACAATATCTTTTAGTTGTTGTGAACACTATGTAGTCACCTTACATTGCAATAATAAGTACACAGTCACCATCAGTCATAGTTACTAGTATTCAAACATTTGTAGTAACAACTACTAGCTTAATAGATATGGTGCTTAATGAATGTATGTTTGTTAATTTTATGCAATATTATGGGTCTATATGAAATTAATAATACTTGGTAACTTGATAAATTAAATTAATTGTAAAAGGGGTAACATCAGATGATGTGAATAAGTGTGAACTCATAGGGGCTTTGGCAGGATGTGCCTTTGAGTTCATTTTCAAAATAAATGTAAATACCATAAATATTTAACAAGTTAAACATTTTATAGTAGCATAATTTAAGGTAAAAAATTATTCCAATCAAGGTATTCAAGACCTGAAGGAAATTTGACAAAAATCTAGAGAAATAGTTAGAGAATATGATTACAAGTTTTCAGACGTGATGAAAAATGATTTTAATTTAGAATATAAATACAAGTTTAATTAGTTTATATAGGGTCTATGACCAATAATAAGGTTTTTTATTATTCAATCCTATTTATCCACCAAGGCTGATGCTTGATATGCTATTATACATGTAGAGCAAATAGAAGATTATGTGGATCTTCCATCAATGGGATCAAAAGTAAAAGCTAAGTTAGATAATTTTATGATGAATATAAATGAGATGAATGAAAATTATAAGCCTAAGTTATAATTATGTTTCATATAATGTGTCTAAGAGGGACATCATATAAATAACTATCAAAAAATGAAAATACATTTTTGTGAAGTCTGTAGGGTAATTGGACATCATACATCTAACTGCCATCTTCTTCAACAATATGTCCAAAAATCACACAACATGTACTATAATATTTTTAAATAAAAAAATCATGATGAGATGAGTTTATAATATTTGTAAAAATTAAAATAATATATAATGAATAACATATTTATGGCTATATCTCAGAAAATACCAAATACAAAGTAAGCAATTCCAAGACTAGGCAGGAGATGAAAAATGTGAATCAAGGTAGTATAGGATGGATACCTCCATCACCAAAATATTAGATACCTACATAGCCATATCATCAGACACATGGCCTAACAATCTATAATAATACACCATCTCCCTCATACCAATATTCTATTCAATATACACAACCCTAGAATAGTAATAATCATAAACAATAGAAAGTAGACTAGAATCCAATTTCCCCTTGGTACCAATATGGGAGATATGATTTTAATTAAAAAAAATGAGGATATACTAAATAGACCTCAAGGGTTTGGATATCAACAAAATAAAGGTGGCTATAGAGGGGGATATAGGGTTAGGTATCATGGTAGATATCGAGGAGGTTGTAATAACAATAACTAACAAGATCAACCTCCTATGCAATTATATTTATGTGGAATGTATAATAATTATGTGAGAAACTACCCCACCAACCCTTAGAGACAAGTCTATTATGTATACTCCATGGTTGAAGGTTAACCTCAAATAGAATATTGCCCAGTCTTAGAGAAACAAAGAAAGGAGAGGCTAGTGTGTAATGTAAATATGATTAATGTGCATAAAAATTAAAATACATTTGTGTAATTCATCATAAGGAAATAGAGAGATAAAAAAATATTACCTCTTTTAGAAATACCTTAGGACCAAGGCATTAAAAAGGTTTAGTGGGATAAATATCCTAATCTACTACATAAAAGAATTTAATGTATCAAGTTGTGTAGGTATTATAGTAAATACAATATAAAATAGTTTATGATGATGATAACATATATATTGATGCTAAAATGTCTGGAAAAATTATTAAGATAATGATGTAAGAAGGTGTTTTTATTTATTTAATAGATCTGATGAAACTACATAATACACTACATAATGAGGATATATCCTAAAACATCGCTAATCTCTTACACAATCTCTTAGAGTGTGCACAATGAAGATAAATAAGGGTTGATAAATTAGTTTGGTATGTCGAGACCAAGACACATTGGGATGTGGATTCATGAATGGATATTGAGTTGGCTAGTTATGAAATTCCAAATGTAGTATTTTATTTTGGAATCATAGTCAATATGAGTCCCTGATCAACCTGGAAAGCCATTGGTTGACCAAATTTGAGGTACAATCTAATAACATTGAGTTTGGTATATTATGGAAAATTCAAAACCATTTCTAGGTTAGATGATGTTGAAATTAAATTGGCTGAGCTCAACTTGTAAGGGTAATTTGAGGTCTTAAACATGAATATAGAAGAGACTCACCACCCTACCTTAATTAGTAATAAATGGGCCTACATTCTAAAAACAACCATTAATACTATGTAAAATTAGTTATAAGTGTATTATAAAGATAAAATAGTGGTCATACACATAAAAAAGTATGAGGAAAATCCATAGATCATCCCAAAAGAATCATAGTCTCCTTATGCATATGGGTAAAATAGTTGATTTAAAGTGGGGATAGGTGAAAGGAAAAATGGGGTGTACTCTATAGAGTGTCAATATTAGAAACCACATACTACACAATAAGATTAATGACTATCATTTAAACTTGTTATAACAAAGTCTCTTACTAGGTTGGTTTATCTTGAAATATGTGTTTCTATTTTAGTGCACTCTCTGACAAGATCTAAAGTAGAATTATTGTGTAATAATTTTGAAACTATGATGGAATATAATAAACCAACCTTAGATGGTATTCTACCTTGGAAATTTTTATCATCCATAATTGGTGACTTAGACACTTACATCTTGAACTGGTTTCATAGAGATCATGATTTATGGCCTCTACACATGGTGTTCACAGAAGAATGCCAAATGACTCAATACTTCATGATAGAGGATATCAAACCATTTATATTAAGGCTTGAAAACCATGTACTAGAGGTGGATCATTGAGTTAGTTTACTCAGCTATGTACTAAAAATAACTGCTATGACATGGTGGGTAGTACATAGAAACTCAAAAATATAATGAGCTAAAGCATGCAAATTCTTACATGCAAGATTTCATCTACTAGATAGTGTGAAATCATAATGGCCTTTATTTCAATAAGGCCAATGACAATAAATACACATCCATCAGTGCATGGATATATCAACCACACAAGGAATAAAACCATGATATTGGGTGCACATATTTAGACAAACCCTAGAACCTCTACTAATAGCCTAGTATATACATCAAGAGCATAAACATGAAACAAAACATTGGGCTTAAATTTATAAATATTTAATTCAAACCTTTGTGTTTGAAGATGACAATCCCTTAGTATATATTGCCTTTTATAAAATTAAAAAAATTATATGTCATGAACAAGTAGAATATTTAGCACCTGTAGTTAAATCATCATCTCATCAAGAGGCTACATAGTACTAGGATCTCAAATTAAAAAATTACAAACTAACTAAAAATGACAAGTTATTTTTCATCCATGCAATAGAATAGTCAATGATCTGATAGAATCAATTGACAGTGACAGTGATGCATATCTTGATTTAGAAGGTTTTTTTGAACCACAACTTGAAGATGAATCAAAACTAGTGAAAAGTGCATAGCAAGTGGAAGAACAAAAACTACACAACATCAACATTCCAAAACATAAATGCAAACACATTATATAAAATACTCTACCTAGTGGATTAGGAAAGATATATTAGGAACCATTTCAAAAAAATAAATAAAATATTGGGATAGAGTTGGCTCCTAAATTTACAATAGTAGGAGATTACTAGGGATAAGAGAAATTTTTTAGGCTTTACATCTACTAAGTGACTATCAATCTGTATTTCCAAATAGATTCTTAGAGGTAAAAGGTGTAGATCCAACTCTATCATAATGCACATAAAACTAAAAGAGTGTGTGCATCTTATAAAAAATGACCTTCCAATCTCAATCCTAATATGAAAATCAAAGTTAAGGATGAATTTTATTCAATTAAATAATATGGAATCATTTATCTAATTGAAAATAAAGAGTTGGTAAGTCCCATGGTTGTTCAACCTAAGAAAATAGGAGAAATTTGGGTGTGTGAGGATTATCGTGCATTTAATGACACTTACATTAATGATCCTTTTTTAATTCCTTTTAAAAATTAAGTCCTTGAATCCATTTTAGGGCATGAAGTATATTCACTTATAGATGGATTAAGTGGATATCACCAGATTATAATTATAAGGGAGGATCAAGTTAAGACCACTTTCACTACTGAATGGGGATCATTCACATATAAGGGATTGCCTTTTGGTTTAAAGAATGAACCTATTATATTTTTAAGAGTTGTGGTAAATAATTAAAATATTTCATTCATGATTTCATTTAAGTATATTTGGATGATTAGTCTATCTTCTCTCTATTTAAAGAACACTTGTGAAAACTAATATTGATGCTGGAACAATGTCAGGATTTGTGCATCACTTTAAATTTAAATAAGTGTCTATTATTTACACCTTTAGGTGTCTTACTAGGACATGTTATTTTTAATGATGTTATTTTGGTTGACCTAAAAAATTGTTGTTATAATAGGAATTTCACCTCCTAGTAACTTAACTAAAGTACACACATTCACTTGTCATACTGAATATTATCAAAATTTTGTAAAAAGGTATGGAGCTATATCCACATACATGGATAAATTACTATAAAAGGATTAAAAAATTCAAATAGACACCAAAATGACATTCATTAAGTTAAATCAAACATAGTAACAACACTAATCTTAGTATTTTTTGACTAGAAGAATCCATTCCACATACATGTGCATGCTTTTGGTACCTTAGTAAGAACTTTCATAACGTAACTAGGTGAAGGTGGTTTAGACCACCCAATACATTTTTTTTAGTAAGCAAATATCAACCATATAAAATAATTACATGACCAAAGAGATATAAGCACTAGTCATAGTGTTCACACTCCAAAAGTTTTAGCATTACTTATTGGATATACCATTTGAGTTCTCCACAAAACACCAAACATTATGATAAATAGTTAATAAATTAATTATAGGAAGATGTATCTCAAAGTTTTAATGCTCTTTTAGTAATTTTAATTCTAGATTAATGTTAATCTAGGCTAAGAGAATGTTGGGCTAGATTACCTTAGCAGACTTCATAATGGTGATGAACTAGAGGAACTTGAAGATGAATCCCCACATGCACATTTATTTATAAATTTTAAAACTACTAATAACATGGAATACATTACAAATTTCTTAGAATAATGAACTTTTCTTTCACACTACACTAAGCAAGATAATAATCCAATGGTCACTCAAGCCATACTATATAGCCTTATTAATGGATTCTTGTACAAGCTTAGTAAAGATGATGTATTAAGTAGATTAGATCTAGATCTTGAGTGACCAAAACTTATTCAAGAGGATCATCAATGAATTACAATGGGTCATTTAAAAGGAAAAGATACTTCAAGGAAAATATTACAGTGGTCTTTGGTGGCTTACATTATTTTATGATGCACACAAAGTTGTTAAACACTATGATGTCTATCAATGAATGGGTAAGACAAAATATCATGATGAAATGAATTTGGTACCCATTCTTGTTAAAAAATATTTTAATAATGGGGAATTATTGTGATAGATTATTTCACTAAATGGGTGGAAGATGCTACCACTCCAAGCTATGATGCAAAAGATGTTGCCAAATTTTGATATGAAAACATCATATCAAGGTTTGAATGTCTAATTAATCTAGTAATTTATAGAGGAACACATTTCCTAAATATTACTATTAAGACTCTCACTAAAGAGTTCATGATATCACAATACAAAATCACAACTTACAATCTACATACAAATAGACATGTAGAAACGTCAAACAAAATATTGAGGAATATGTTAAAATAATTTATAATGTACAAAGGGATGATTGGGAAGAATAAATTCATATGATTCTATGGGATTATAAAACACATTATAAAATAGGTACATGGTTCACTCCATTTCAATTAGTATATGGCCTTGAGGTGGTAATGCCTATGGAGTATAATGTTCTTAGTTTATACATTATGATGGTTATGAGATTAGGATACCAAGATCCATTAAATGCATGGTTTAATTATTTCACCAAGATGGAATAAAATAGATAAAGGGCATAGTGGATAAAATAGATTGACAAGTAGAGTCAGAAAGCTTTGCATGATTATAACTTGTGATCCAAGTAATTTTACCTAGAATAAATGGTATTTCTTTATGAGAGAAGATTTAAAGAATTCACAATAAAGCTAAACATTAGGTGGAAATGACCCTATATTATTCATGAATTATAACCACATGGTACCATAGTTTATAAATATTTATAGGGAACCATATTAATAGGATGTATAAATGGTTGTAGGATTAAGCCATATCATCTTTAATCTCTATCATTCTGATAAAAAAATTGAGTGGGTGCTGATTAGAACCATGTAATTAGGATTTTATTTAATTGTGTTTGTTTATGTTTTTTTTATTAGGATAGAATTTTTATATATCATGTTTGTTGTAGCACAACACATTGCAACCAACAAGAAGCAGTTATCATTATAAGGTGCAATCACATTCTAGAGATAGCTCATAGAAGATAGATGACCATAACTAAATCAAGAATATTAGTTAATTATAGGAAGGAAACAACAAGACATGTATGATGAATATAAGGTCAATTGTATTTATATACCATTAATGATGTAATGTTTCAAAAATATTACATATTTTTCAAAGAAAATTTAGTAGTAAATGGACAAGTATATTCATAACATATATTGATTAGATGAAAGGATAATTACTCATATATAATAATTAATAAATAATCAAATGAATTATTATAACCAAAAAAATCCCTATCTAGGTAAATTCTAGTAAGTAATATTAATTAAAAAGGGAATACTCATGCACAAACAGTTAATGCATTCAAAGTAGTTAGTGATACAAAATTAGGCAAAAATAAATATATAAGAGTAGGGTATAGATAATGCTAAAACATTATATACTTTATCTAATAAGAGAACTCTATGATATTTAAAAAAAATACATAATCATGAATGGATTTTGAACTAGATCAAACTAATGCAATCATTCATTACAGACCACTAATCAAGGCATGGAGAGAGGTTAGTTGTTGATTATGATATTAGATGCATAAAAGGAAGAAATTGGGATTGGGTTATGTCTTTTCCAAACTAATTATAATGATCCATATCTATTTTTTTTTATATGTAATATAAAATACTCTTTTTGTATAGGTTACTCAAAGAGTAGAACAACCAAGAGCCCTCACACTTCAACATCAACTACAATGCTATAAAAATCAAATATTACTTAATATACCTACATTTGGGTAGTTAGATGAGGTCATGAAGACTTTGTTGAGATGATAAAATCAAGGGGCTATCCATTTGGCTCAAGATGTTACAATTTGGATCATTGTTCACACCATGGAACGAGCCATCAACCTTCCCAATTATGGGAAATATCTCTTCCCTTATAAGTCTAAAACACCACCAATCCATTCATATGTGAGGTAAAATATACCACAAGATCAGGCAAGGCACAACCATTGAATTAATTAAGGAAGTTCCATTGCACATTATGGTATAATACATCATGAAAATATAGAGAAACAAGAAACAAAAGGAATAATTAATATTTCATATCATATGACAAAGCTATGGAAGGACTTTAAATGGACTAATTTTTTGGCATCCAAGCTCACCATTAACATATCAAAGGTATTTTTGGGAAGCACACAAACATTTTAGTACTAATTTTTGGTTATTTTATTGTGTTTCACATAGTAGAAATGTCTATTGGGGATAGTTAATGTATCTACAAAATTTTGGCTTAATAATGCTCTCACAAATATTTTATGGACTAAAACAAGGTAGTATTATGAGCAATTTGGGTGATTTAACACATGGTGGCTAAAATTCCTAGATTTGATTTGAACACACCCTAGGATGTCATAGGTTGTAATGAAATATTTAGGATAACATGATTTAGTAACCAAATTTAATAATGGTATTCAAATAAATTTCCATGAGTTGGTTACTTTGACTATGACCTTGATTCCATTTTTTATTTCTATGGTCAAAGAAAAGTATGAGGTATATAGGAAAAAAATATTAGCTGTGAGATTAGTTTAACCTTTGCCAGTTATTCCTTTAGAGGTGAAACAAGAAGAAGCAAAACATGATTCACTATAACAACCAATGTAGCCACATGTTCCGCTATAAAAAATAGCCCAATGACAAGCTCTGTCATAATATGAGAAAGGTAAGATGAAGGAACTTGCACATAGATCCTCACCACCACCATCAAAGAAAATAATGTGTCAAACAAAGTCCTAGCTTGAGAATCCCATGATTCCAAAGATAGATACTAAGTGAGAACAACCTAGGTTAGGGGTAGAATAAGAAAAAGTGATCTGATAAATGTTGTAATATATCAAAAAATAAGGATATGATAAAAATGAGGATAAGGAGTTCTTATTTTATAAATTAGTGCACACTTGCCAAATGAGAAATATGTTAAGTGAATACTTGTACTGAGAGGGGGGGTGAATTAGTATAATTTACTATATTAACTTTTCAAATTTATAATCATAATAATATCAATCACACAAAATTAGTAATTAATAACATAAGAAGAATAAAAAATTTATGTGGAAATACTTTCAAGAGAAAACCACAAAGAAAAGGATTGCTTAGATCTATCATCCAAATCCTATCACAAATAAAATTATTATTACAAAAATTTTATGTACCAACCTACTGGAGACACCAAAACCCATTACTAAACAATTTTTAGGCACCAACCTCTTGGAGAAACCAATCCCCACTTCTAATAATTAACTTAGTATGAGACATCAATCTATTCTTGATGAGACATTGACCTCCACTAAATAATATTTCACCACACTATTATTGATTCATCAATGAATGATGGAAAATTCAATATCCTCTCTTCTCCACAAAAATATGCTTATACTTGAATGATATAAATAATTAATTCTTTTATTAAAATTTGCATATGTTTATATGATATATATTTTTATTCTCCAAACACTTGCTTCCTTATCTTGTTTATTAATCTTCACATATCTCACACTTCAACTTCCATACTTTCTTCCTTATGCCTCTTCATTATGGGATGAAACCTTTTAAAAATAAATGACTTATTCCAAAGAGGGTCAAAACATAATTAATAATCATTGATTTAAAATTAATTTTCATATTGGGTGCAAATGAAAGAGGTCAATCAAGCTTATGAATATAAATATAAATTTGTCTTACTAATAAGAAATAGGGTTTAGCTGTACTCTTCAATATAAATGTGTCTATATATGCCTTGAAATTAGACAATGATTAGTGGACTTTTTCTTTCATATGATTTCATCTATATACCTTTAACATCAATGATAATCTCATCCATATAGCTTTGACATCAATGACAATATTTCCATCAATATCCCCCTTTATCATTAATGGTAACCCTGTAAATAAATAATCTATAAATGCAACAAGAACATAGTTTTCCCCCTTTCTATAATTATCTTCCTTTCTATAACTTTCCCCTTTTGACATCAATGGCAAAGGGATTTTTATAATAATTAATTTATCCTAGCCTATTGTAATAAATGTCTTAAGGTATTACACCTTTGATTAACATATGTTAGTTAGATGGGGTATTTATTATGTGTGATTAGTTACATTGTGAGCCATAATCTCATACATATTTTGATATTTAATCTCACTTATTATTGTATAAATAAGTACCTCTAGTAGTTCTTTTGTTAATGCAATTCCATTCCATCTTTCATTTGGTATCAGAGTAGGTAATCCTGAAGAGGTTTTTCAAAGAATTAGAGGTTTAGTGGAGATCAATAGTGAAGTTCATGAAATCCCTGGATGTGACATGCTGCTCTAATTTCATCCATCCCAAGCCAAAATTTTGACAAAATTTTGGCCAATTTTATTGAAGGAAAAAGTTGTCATGCAGATCTACCAATCTTAAATACCATCTTGGCATATGAGATCTAATATTTTTAGGGTCTTTTTTTTTTTTTGAAAAATATAGAATGTATAGAAATGATATTTTATTTTTTCAATTCTACTTATAAAAATATTAATTTAAAAAAAATTTAGAATTTTTTGAGCTTCTAGTGATTTTCTATGATTTTTTTAAGTTTCTATTTTGGAGGACAAGCGAGGAATAATAGGAAAAATGGTAGTTTTTATGATTTTTTTTTCAAAATATTAGATAAAATATTATATCATCAGATTCCCATCATTGAGATATTTCTAAAAAGTATTCATTTTCTTAAAATGGAGTGATGAGGCACCTGTGGTGTAAGTTGGAAAGTCTTTATTTGGTGCAAGGTCAATTTTTTTGGTGGAGTACCACCAATATATGCCACTTATAGAAGTAGCACCACCATCATGCCACCATAATTTTTTATCCTCTATTCATGATATTTGACCAAATTCTAGGAAATTTTATCCCTTAAGGGCTTGTCCTTCAACACTATGAGCCATCTTTGAAAAACTTTTCTTTTGAGGCTCATAACTTTTGATCTATGAAGCCTGGGAAGGTGACTTGTTTTTCACCTTGACAATTTTTTTTAATATATTTAGTGGTAAGGCTATTTTTTACATTTTTATCACCCATATTTCCATAATTTTGAGTTTATTTTTATTTTAGCTGACCAGTTCATGTATTTTAAACCTTTAAGAGGCCATAACTTTTGACGGATAACTCCAATTTACAAGCTATCTTTTTAAAAAAGTGCATGTTTTTCCATGATATTAAAATATGAATCATATATTTATTATAATTATATATAATATTTTAAACTTTATTGGTTAAATATTGATTCATCATAACAATGAATATTGTAAGGTGAAAAGCTATTTTTTTATAGTGAAATGTCTAGCCCAAGAGGCTCTTTTGACAAGACAAGCTATTTTTTTCTAAAATTACAAAGATAAAAAAAGGGGGATACTTTATTTTATTACCACCCTAAAATCATCTTTCAATTGTAAAATTAAGTTTTAAACTCTTTGGACACATTTTTTGTGAAGACCAACATCCAATTTCTTCATTTTTCTATTAAAATTTTTGGATAGATTTTCAATGGACTCCAACATCCTTTTATGTGTTGGTGTGTGACTTGCTCTCTTTGTGTATGAATTTTTGAATTTCATTCACATTTAATTTATGTACTTAAATTACACATTCATAATTTGTAATACATAACTTGTTATTCACAATGTCTGGTTTAGGACCTAGATTTGTTCTCCTCGACACACAATTGCTTCATGGTGGCAATTACATAGCATGGAAAAATAAAGTACAAACACATAGAGTTTGAAGATATTTTTTCAATGATATAAGGCACATGGGTCTAAGATACAATACATGTTGATCAATAACAAAAATATGACAAAGCTAATAAAATGGCTAAGTTAATAATCATGTTTAGAGTTTTGGATGAGGTAAATCCTCATATTCATAGTTCTATAATTGTAAAAGATGTTTTGGAAAAATATTAAAATAGTATATAAAGATAAGACTCAAAATAAAATATTTCATCTTTAGATCTAATTGCACAATCTAAATCTCAAAGTAAATGAAAAAGTAGAAGCATTCCTTATAAGGGTTGAAACTTTGTGGAATTTACTTCAATCTTTAGGAGAACTAATGATAGATGATTCTTTTATCCCTATAGTCCTTAAAGTATTACCCCATACATATAGGATATTTATGACCACTTTGAATTTCATAGGACAAAAACCAACATTTGAGGTTTTGGTAAATTTATTACAACAAGAGGAAGATTTGCATAATTCATATGAAGCAGATGATGAGCATGAACTCACATCAAATCAAAAGGGGAAGAAACCCATGAAGGGTCCAAAGCAATCTCCAAAGCATAATAATCAACAAAAATAAAAAGATAAAAATTCAAATGATTTTAAATCATAGTAAATTTGTGGAATATAAGGACATAACTTAAAACATTATTGGTACAACACATTTTAAAAGGTCTCATCAAGAAAGAAGCCCTCTTCTAACAATTCAACACAAATAGAAAATAAGTAACCAAAATAATAAAATATGTGGAAACCAAAAAATTCCAAGGATAAAAAACATGGAGATGTTGTTGAAGATAATGATTATGCAAATGGGTAATATGTTTTAGCTATTCAAACACATGAGTCTACCAATCATCCAAGTGTAGTTTGGTATGTTGATTCAGGGACAACTAGACACATGATAGGGAGAAAAGATTAGTTTTCTACTTTGACAAAAATAAAATCAAAGGGAAATGTTTCACTTATATATGATACCTAATTTATAGTAGAAGATAATGGGGATATCAAACTTCAACTTTTAAACAAAAATTATAATATTTCAAATGTTCTCTATTTTCCAGGACTTACAAAAAATCTGTTACGTATTAATTAGCTACTTAACCACAACCTCATGGTTGAATTTGATCACCAAAATGGTCAAAAAAATTTCCACATAAAATACAAGTCTAGGCATTTCAAAATGATTTATAAGGCTTTAAACATTGGTAAAATGTTTCAGATTGATTTCTTTTCAAAATGATCATCAAGCACTTGTGGTCAAAGATACAAAACTAGGAAATTTATGGCACAAAAGATGTGGTCACTTAACTTATGGTTATTAGGTATAATTGAGAAAATAAGATAGGTTTAATGGTCTTCCAAAACTCAAGAAATCCTATAATATATGTAATAATTTATTAATAGGAAAATAAATAAGATCTCCCTTTGGAAATACTGAGTATTAATTACTTGGTAAGTTGGACTTAGTGTACACCGATATTTGTGGACATTTTTTCCCAATCTCAGAGGGTAAAAATAATTTTATTTTTTTGTTGATAATTACGCATGGAAAATGTGGGTATATTTATTGAATACTAAGGATCAATATTTTCAATACTTTAAAAAATTCAAGGTCATTGTTGCAAATGAAACTAGTAGGAAGATTAAGACGCTTCACTCAGATCATGGGGGGAATACACCATAAGGAATTTTCAATGTATCTCAGTGAAAATGAAATAAATTGATAATTGATAGCTCCATATTAACCTCAACATAATGGAGTTATATAATGGTGTAATAGGTTCATTATCAAAAAAAATTATAGCATGGTTGAGGATGCAAAATTGCCTAATACATATTGGGTAGAAGCTTATCACACTACAATCTACTTGTTGAATATGTCACCCACCAAAGCTCTTCCTCACCCATAAACCAAAGGTTACTCACCCTCAAGTTTTTGGTTTCAAGGCATATATGCATGTTCCAAATAAAAAAGGAAGAAGCTAGATAAGAAAACAAATGAATTTATTTTTGTGGGATACAATGCATAATCAAAGACATATAGGCTGCTTGATCCAAAAACAAAGAAGGTACTAATTACTAGAGATTTAGTGTTCAAAGAAAAGAGTGTAATCAATCCACCTTATACATATGAAAATGATATAATAAAAATTCATGTAATATTTTTAGATAGTGATGGTGAAATTGAAAAAGAAGATAGTCAAATAGGACCTCCAACACCACCACCTACAACTCAGTGTATGCCCAAGTGGTATACAAGTATAATAAAAGATGGTAACTTAAATGGAGAACTAGATACATCCACTTTAAGACTAAGTACTCAAACCATGGCTTGATAAGAGGTTAATATCACACTTATGAGTATGGTTCAAGAAACTTATGAGCCCTCTATATTAATATAAGCCCTAAAATTTAGACCTTAGAAAGATGACATGGATGTAGATTATTAGTCATTGATAAATAATAACACTTGATAGCTTGTTGATCTTCCACCAGGGAAGAATTTTATAGGATGAAAATGGGTCTTTAAGACCAAGTAAAAATTAGATGGTAGTATTTATAAGTATAAGGAAAGGATTGTTGTAAAATGGTATGATCATAAAGAAGCCACTGACTATGAGGAGACTTTTTCTCCCATGACTAAGATAAAGATATCAAAATGGTTTTTTCTATGGTTGCATAGTTTGTATGGAAAGTCCATCAAATGGATGTAAAAAGTTCCTTTCTCAATGGAGATTTGAAAGATGAAGTCTACATGACTCAACCTAAATGATTTGTGCTACCTAATTAGAAAAAGAAGGTGTGTAGGCTTATCAAGTCTCTTTATGGGATAAAATAGGCTCCCTAAGCCTAGTACATCAACATTTATGAGCATCTCATACAACATGGATTCAATAACAGTCTATATGATCCTAACCTCTACCTTAACTACCATGTGGGGGAGGTTGTTATACTTATTGTTTATGTCGATGATCTAATCATACCTAATAGTATAGTGAAGATTATTGATGTAACTAAGAATGATCTCAAACAATAATTTGACATGATAGATATTAGACTGCTACACTATTAGCTTAGTTTAGAGGTATGGCAGAAGTAACAATACATTTTTATTTCATAGATGAATTACAGCAAGATATTTCTTAAGAAATTTAAGATGATGGATTGCAAGCATATTACAATAACTATGGAGACAATACATCAATTATCTCATATAGATCCATCACTAGAAGAAAATTCAATTCTCTATCAATAGTTGATTGGGAGACTCATTTACTTGACATATATTAGGTCAGATATTAACTATGTTATTACATATCTTTGTTAGTTCATGCAGGAACCAAAGGTGACACATTGGAAAGTAGAAAATGAGGTATTGAGATACATCAGAGTTACAATTGATTATGGCCTAGAGTAAATAATAATGATAAATTATTATTGATAGGTTACATGGATGTAGATCATATAGCTTCTATTGATGACAAGAAATCCACTTTTAGATTTGTGTTCTTTCTAGGATCTAGTCTAATTTCATGGGGAAGTAAGAAAGAAAATTATGTTCTATATCTTCCATTGAGGCATAATGTCACATTGTAGTAGGATCTATCTATGACATTATATGTATATGTCACATTCTTTCAGGACTTGGATTCCATAGACTCAACCTATAGTTCATAATTGTGATAATTAGGGTGTTCTACATCTTGTTCACAATCTAGTGTTTCATGAGAAAACAAATCACATAGAGGTTCAAATTCATTTCATACATGAAAATTTTTAATAGCACAACATGCAAGTTTAGTATTACCCCACTTAGGATTAGTGTGCATATGTCTTCATGAAGTCACTTGTAAATGATAAGTTTGAGGCATTCATAAATTCTCTCTTCTTCTCTTCAAGATATGATAAATTAAGGGAGCAAGAACTGGATAATGATTATTATCCTTTGGCCTTCATACAATTTCATCTATATTCCTTTGACATCAATGACAATATTTTCCATACACCTTTAATATCAATGATAATATTGCCATCAATCCCCCCTTGTCATTGATGTTAACCTTACAAAGAAATAATTTGTAAATGCAATAAGAACATAGTTCTCCCCCTTTCTATAATTATATCCCTTTCTGTAAGTCTCCCCCTTTGAAAGCAATGGTAAATGTATGTCCATTATTATTTCATGTTCTTTTTTATAATTATTGTATCTACACATAAATCATCCCAAACAACATCATGGAAACCCATAGGAATCTATTCTAATGGACCTTTCTCCTTCACTAGGAATGACAATATATGCATAAATATTTGATGGAAATATAAATTTGGCACATTATAGTTTCATGAATTTAGAATACTACTCAAGGAATGATGTTACATCTTATATGTTGTATCATACCTTATTCTCCTTGCAAGTTTTGTATCAACATCTTTTGGGTAAGCACACATCTCCAAAATATCATCATTCTTGAAAATGTTATATCTCCCAAAGAGTAATTTTGAATACTTCTAGTGAGCCAAACACAAATTTAAAAAATTTCCTAATAATATGTTATTATCCAATATTATAGGAAATTAATATCTAACCCCTACAATAAACTTTTTACCAGCTTCATATGCAATGGTAAGCGTATGCAACCTCTCACCATCTAATATTTGATCATTTCTAAAATATTTCACAAGATTAGTAGATCACACAATCGATCATGCATTTTAACCACTTATTGAAAAAGTTATTCTTCAATAGACATCTAATTCTCTTCAAGTTTTTCATGCTCCTATCTTGGAACATCACCTTTATTCTAATCATATTTCTCATTATTATCTCTAATGATATCTTATATTTCTATAATATTCTATGAGACTTCATCATTTAAATTATATTTTCCATATACATGAAATATAATACAATGATTATCTCCCCCTAATTTAATACTTCTCCTTATGAACATAGTGATACCTCTTGTGTAGGAAATGTAGTTTGCATAAGAATAAATCTCTCATTTTATTTTCCCTACTTCTTTTTCCATACTTTTGAAGTTTCTTAATTTTTTTAATTCATGGATTCCACTTTCTTATTATACCTAGGATTTTCCATAAAAACACTTCTATAGATGCGTATTGTATGTCTATAGTTGTTGTACTTTTAGTAGATGACATTGTAATCTACTAAAGGAGAAAATAAATTATAGTTCCTAGTTACAAACCCATAAGGACTTAAATTCTTTTTCTAACTAAAATTTATTTCATGAGTCCTACAGTCTATTTTTTTATGACCAAAGTGATTACACAAAAAGAAATAACCAAAGAAAGAATGTTGAAACCTAGTCATGTGTGTCTACCTTAGAGGAAAGGACTTTTTGAATTTGTCCTTTCTATATTTTTGAGGAGTGCTTATTTTTTATTGGACTTGATTTTATTTCTTCTTATTTATAGCAATTTTGATAACATCTGCATAGCTTTTCTTCTTTTAGTCATTTGACTTATTCGGTGGCTCTTTTTTATCTTCTTTATTGGTAATTTGCTTTTCTTTATATCCAAGATCATTCTTTATAAATGGTGAACTCTACCCATTCATGATATAATCTAAGATATCAATACTCTTCTAAATTTTGAGGATTTTATTTATCTTAGTGGTTGTTTTCTCTAATTCCTTCCTGAAGGAGACAATTTCAGACTCTAGCCTCTCACAATTTTATTCCTTTTTGTTTAATTAGATTCTCACCTCCTCTTCAATCCTTTATGTGTCTTAAATTTGAATCTTGAGGTTGATTATCATATTTTTTTATTATTGAAGACTTTGTGACATTTTTGCCTTAGATTCATAGTCCTCTTAAAGCTATAATTTTTGTTTCAAGTTCTTAATTTTCTTGATTTCACTTAGGTCACAAATGATTTCTTGTTCCAAATATACTTCTCCATCTATTTTTGCATTCTCTTCCACTTCTAACCCCTTCTATTATTTTTCTTTATCTTCAATTTCCAAGATATCACCTTTTATTTCTATTTCTATGCATATAATATCTTCTCTATCACTAGTGAAGGAACTCTCTTCAGATGAACTACTTACCTCTTTGGAATAGAGGCTTTTCTTGTGCTTGTGAAAGCTTTTATTTTTCTCACGCTTGCCTTGTTTGTGGTCCTTTTTATGTTGATAATATTTTTCACCTTTATTTATATTATGATTTTATTCCTCATCACTATTTTCATTTTATTTATATGGGAATTTAGAGACAAAATGTCCTACCTTTCCAAAATTAAGGCATTTAAAAGGAAACTTATATTTGTACTTATTGGATCCTTTCTTTAGCTTCCTCACAAAATGAGCTTCTTCTTTGTTTGATTCATCACTAGAACTATCTCTTAGCTTAGGATAATTATTATTCATTTTATTTGAGCCTTTGAAATATGCCTCTCATTTAGATGATTTCTCCTTTTCGATCCTAATTTCATATGCCATGAGGATCCCATGAAATTCATCCATTGTTAGAGTATCTATATTTTTAATTTCTTTGATGGATAATACTATGACATAAAATCTCAAGAGAAGGGACCTTAATACTTTAACCTTTTATCCATGACCTCTAATAGTGTTAATGATTTCATCCATGCAAAATAGATAGGTTACAATATTTTATTCATCCTTCATGTTCAAACTTTCAAATAATACTCTATGGGTTTGAAGCTTAACTTTATTAACTTTGTCATTTCATTCATAGATGTTATTAAGTTTGTTTCACATTTATTTCACTAATTTAAAATGCATCACCTTAACAAGCTCTGATTATGATATACCACACAAGATTGCATTCATATCTTTTGTATTGTTCTCCCTAGCCTTATTTCTAGCCTAATCTGTTGGTGGAGATGATGGAGAAGTATAACCATTTACTACTAATTTTCAAATATTGAACCCAAGATCCATTAATTATGTTTTCATCCTTCTGCTCTAGAATGCATAGTTTGTTCCACTAAATAATGGATATTTGTTTGATGAAAATCCTTCTTGACCAAGCATGTGTGCTCTTGAGATCTACCTTCTAATGGTTAGATTATTTCTGAAATAACCCACTCTAATACCAATTTTTAGGAACACACTTATACTGAGAGCGGGGGTGGGGGGTGAATCAGTATAAGGTATTATTTTAATTTTTCAAATTGATAATCAAAATAATATCAATCACACAACATTAGTAATTAGGATTACAAGATTTATGTGGAAACTATTTTGGGAGAAAAACATATAGAAAAGGACTGCTTGGATCTATTATCCTAATCCAGTCAAAAAAAATATTACAAAAGTTTTAGGAACTAAACTACTAGAGACACTAATCCCCATCACTAAATAATTTATAGGAACTAACGTACTGGAGACACCAATACCCATTGCTAAGGAATTTGTAGTCACTAACCTACTAGAGACACCAATCCCCATTATTAAGCACCAACTTTGCAAGAGACACTGATATCTTCTTTATGAAACACTGACCTCCATTGAATAATATTTCAACACACTATTGTTTCTTCATTAATGAATGATGGAAAATTCAATCTCCTTTCTTCTCCATAAAAAATTTCTTATAATTGAATGATATAAATAATTAACTATTTTATTCAAATATGCATTTGTTTGTATGATATATTTTTTATTATCCACACACTTTCTTCCTTAACTTCTTTATTAATCTTCACATATCTTGCACTTCAACTTCCATGCTTTCTCTCCAGCTTTTCTATCCATTTATATCTTCCTTATGCTTGGGAAGCAACCTTTTAAAAATACATGACTTATTCCAAAGAGGGTTAACCCTTAATTAATAATCATTGATTTAAAATTAGTTTTCATAATGGGCACCAATGAAGGAGAGGGATAACTAGCCTTATGAAGTTTAATTTAAATTTGTCTTACCAATAAGAAATAGGGTTTGGCCAATAATCTTCAATATAAATATGTATTTATATGCCTTGAAATTGAACAATGATTAGTGTCATTTAGAATTAATACAATTTTATCTATATGCCTTTGACATCAATGAAAATCTCTTCCATACACCTTTCACATCAATGATAATATTACCAACAAAATTAGGGAAGAAAAGACCTTTGGGTTTATATTACTCAGCCACCTTCCTCTATTCTTATTGATATTGTAGGAAAATAATTAGATTATTAAAATTTGATAGTCCATATATTTTCAATATAGTCATCCATAAGACAATCAATTATACAGATGGTGGATTCACCTAAAGAAGTCAGTTTTGCACGCATCTTATTCTAATGACCATACATACACCCCTATGCCAAACCATCATAAAATATGAAATAAGGGATGGTGTATTCCAAAAAACTCTTAGAATAAAGTGGTTCACAATAGTCATAAGTAGTGGAACAAAAACCCTAACCCTAGGTTATAAAGAAGGAAAAGTAAACTAACACACTTCTAGTTAAATTAAGGAAAAAGAAATTGGTAATCAAAGGATAGCATGGAAAATCATAGTCACCTGATCATATTTAATTATACATTGATCTCATATACTTCAAAGGTAATTATAAACCCATGAATATGAATGTGCTTGAGGTAGTGGACACACAACAAGATGTGTAAGACATACCAGACCTTGAGCAAGTGAATGAGGAAGATAGGAGTTAGGAAGAACAAAAACCAACAAAAAAATAGTGACACAAAAGACACAATATCCTTAAGAATAAGTAGTGTCAACAGAAAAATTAGAAAGACTGGTGCCAAAACATAAAATAAGGATGAGGAAGTAAAGACTATGTAAAAGTAAGCCGAAGAAGCTAAAGATCTAATAAAGAAATTTGAAGAAGCAAAATCTCTATAGAAGTAGGATTAAAAAGTGGAGGAAAATATGAAAGAGTAGGAGGAAGCAAAATGATGAAAAAAAGAGGCACAATTTATGCACAAAAAATAGAAGGAATAAAAATCTCAATCTAAGGCTACTAAAGAATAGCTTAGACATGTTGTAAAAGCACAAGTAGTCCAAGACAAAGCTAAGGATGAAGTTGAAGACAAAACTAAGGCTAAGGTAGATTATAAATCCAAATCTCAAGATGATGATAATTCTAAGGTTGAAGAGGAAGCTAAAGATGATTTTAAGGCCAAGGTTGAAGTAGAAACCTAGGACTAAGAGCACCAGGAATCAAAATAATAAACAAAATTAGAAATCATAGCTCAGATAAAGGTCATAAAATAAGCATCAAAAATCCATAGCCAATGGCTATGGATGTCCCTACTACATCTATGAGGTGAACTACTTTCTTACTTCTATTATCTCAATTCACACTTACTCCTATGACACCTACGACCACTTCCATGGAAATTTATACCACTATGATGGAAACATATTTAGATGTGATCCAACTACCACAATCAAAATTTATTGGAGAAATTTCCTTTCAATAATTGATTATGCAAAAGGTTTTAGATATAAAAAAAGAATTTCTTAGGTTACATGAAGAAAAGGTTAGAATAGAAGAGTAGTTGGAAAATGCATGGTAATTAATAAATAATGTTTGTCCTACCTTAGTTACATAAACACTAGGTGATCAAGTCATGTCAAAGGACATGAAATTCATTACTTTATTGATGAATCTTATGAATAATTTGGGGGATACATAGAAAGTGTTCACATTACACTCACAAGGTAAAACTCTCAAGAATGAAACAAAATTCATATGTGAAATCATTAAAAGAATATGAGTAGGTTCTAGACATTGTTGCATGGTAAGCCAAGTAGATAGCCCAAGTTATGTTGAGTTGGGGAAAACATCTTAATTAATCCTTGGCTACTATAGATAAAGCTAAATCCATATTGGAGGATCAAATGGAAATTACAAAAAATATGAGTAGTGCACTCAGAACTATTCTATTATAAAGATGTTACCATACAAATGTTGTAAGTATGGAATGATGAAATAATGAAAAACACTTTTTCAACCATCCAAGACCAAAGGATAGTAGACAAATTGGATGATCTCATCTTGGATATTTAGCTCAAGTTATATAATGCCAAGGCATTGTTCACAATTATTTAAAATGATGATTTCCAAAATATATTGATGATATATGTATCAGTACGCATTTTATTTTCCATATTATGTGAAGTGATCATAGATTGGAAGACATTAAAGTAGGATCTATCTCAAGTTGATATAGATATTTCCTAGATAATAGATGATACCCATCTCAGTCCTTTGTAGATCTAAAAAATCATACAAGAAAGGAAGATGGATACAAAGGCACATTCTCAATAACCACACATACCATTAGGTGAATTAGAATCTAGTGGGTTAGAAACTAACCAAACATATAAACCTCTATATCCACCCAATCAAACTCCTTTTATATAGGAGCAATAAGTAATGAACACATATTGTTCATGATTTTAGGAATATTTCAATTTTTTATAAGATAACCAAAACATTAGGAGTGTGGATAAAATGGTTGAAAACCTATAAAAAATGGCCACCTAGTAATGTTATCCTACTAAAAAATTGATATGGAAGTAGGCTAGTATGTTACATAGGTTAAAACCCAAAAGGGTGGCTAAGTAGTGAGAAATGGGTAAAAACTAGTAAATGACACCTAGAGTGATAACTGCAAATTCTATCTATGGCTTATGTTTTCAGCTTAGTTTAGATTATATTGCAACTTTTTCTTAGGATGAAACACATATTTAAGTCTAGGAAAGTGTTGGACAAAGAATGTAGCATGGAAAAATTAGGAAGTATTATATAAGGACACATGTGTGAAGTATATGATTTTGTCTTTTGTATAAATTTTGTATGTATTTGACCTTGTAAGCCTAATAAAGCAATAAAATAATGTAAAGGGTCTTACCTTTTGTATCTCAAAAAGTTTGAATGTGAAGAGAAAATAGATTGTAAGAGATTATATATAACACTTTGTTGTAATATAATATGGTTATGATGTGTTGATATAGATTAATAGAATCATTTTGTTATGGTTTTTCTTAATATTCTTTTATATCTAACTAATGCATAGTGAGTACTCTATTTTAATCTAATCTATTTGTCAAATGTTATGCCAATTATGTTCTACCTTTTGTTAGTAACTGATTTGTTCTTGATTATTAGGTGCATCTTTGTATATCATATATTGTATGTAATACTAGTCTCTTTTACACCCTTTTTTACTCTCCACTATGCAAGCTATCTGTATAATTATCATGTTATGGAGTATTTCTAGGAACCTCTAATAATATAGGGAGTAAGATTGACTCTATAATCTTACATTTTAACTCTTATATATAATTATGTGAATTCATGGAAATTAGAATTTTATTTATGATATAACTCTCATGGTAGTTCATAACAGTAACTAGTAAATTTATTTTCCTTTGCACTTTAGCACCAAGTATGTAGTTGATTTAATTTAACTCAAAAATTCATTCCCCAAATCCTCCTATCATGAGAATCAATAGTAAATAATGAATTTAATACTTATATATATATTTTGAATTATATTTTCATGATGTTAGATTTCATGAGATCATTTACCATGTGGCACTTTGTCATTGCCTTTTATTGCTCATCTAGCTTATCGAGTCATTTATTATGATACATTTCATCGCATAGCTTAATTGAAGTTTATATATATACATATATATATATATATATATATTATTTTCAATTGATTATTTATAGGATGGAATGTGGCCTATTATTAATTAATCTCTTTGATTTGATCCCTATGTCCTTGGAAATCAATTTTAGCTTAGTGATATACAAACACATGTCCCAATCTCATTTATCCACTCGATAACTTATAATTATTTTTTGTGTAATCAAATGCTATCCATGAAGGAGTATGATGTCAACACATGGATGGATGTCACTATATAATTATTTTAACTCTGTATATATCATGTATGAGTGGGATGTAGACACATGGAAAAATATCACTTATCTGGATGCTTAAGGGCTCTATGTTCTATACATGTACCTACTAGTCATAGTTGAGTAATATTTTAACATGTGGATGTATTTCACTTATCTAGATGGCAACCAAAGGTCAAAAATTTTATTCAATGTGGGTAGGCAAAATGATGCCATGTGGATAGTTCTCTCTTGCTTGAGTCCTTAAGAAGATTTATACTCTATACATAGACTTGTCAATAATGGATTAGTGGGATGGTAACATGTGGATGGTTCTCCTTATCCATATCTCTATGATTTATATTTTTAATATGAAGGTAATGAGTGAGTAGGATCAATATATGTGGCATGTCTTCATTAAACTAGATAGTCATGAATCTCTATAACTTAGTTATTTTATACATAAGTCATGAGTAATCAAGATGGAGACATGTGGATGACCCTCATTTGTTGGGATAAATAACCGGAAGCACACAATTGATTACCAAGCAACTTAATATGTGGAAATTAACCAGAATACACAAGTAACTATAATCTAGAAATAAAACATGATATGAGAGACAATACACAACTTGTATTAAAACTCTTTCATAAGGAAATACAACAAAGAAGGCTGCCACAGTTCTTCTTCCTTACACACCTCTAGGGCATAAACAGTAAATCTTCCCTCAAAGCTCTCTCTCTTAGGTCCCAACACCCAACTCAAACACAGAGTTGGTGTTCACCTTACACTTGTGCTCCACGCACTCCACAAGTACACACTGTACTCCAAGTAGATCCCACCTGATTTTGCTCCCTATTGTGTTGTTATCCTATCTAATCTTGCACACCTACAAATCAATCTAGTTCTGCACACCTGTGAACCTTGACCTTGCACACACATACACCTATAAATCAATGATCTTACTTACCATGTAGATCTCCTATCGTAGCCATGCTCACCTGATGACCAAGATCATACATACGTGAAGAACCCTGTTGATTCTCCAATCCATCACCCACAGTTGGTACTGTGGTACTAGGAGAAACACACCATTAATCTCTTCTCTCTGAAGGAGCTTATTTTCTCTCTTACTCTCTAGCACACACATTTGTAATACAACCAATGAATCTCTTAAATAGATCTCATGCAAACAATAATTAGACACCTAATTACAATAATTAGATCCACAGCTCTTAGTCTAAATTTGGATCTTGACATGCAAACACTTGGTTCATTAGCTAACTGCCTGTAATACACACATCTCAAACCACACAGGTGACTGACATCAATCCCTATCTGCCTGGGGGTGCCGACACTGGCCGACTTCTGACTGATGTCGGTTGCTCTCCTACCTTATCTTGCTGATGTCAGTTGACCTGACCGACACTGGTGTCTGTGACACTCCACAACCTTTTGCAACCTCCTTCCCTACTTGCATCAGTGAAGCTTTTAGCTCCACAACCTAACAATCTCCCACTTGGAGATATAAAGCTGCACTGTACTTATACCTGTACCCCGTCTAATCTATTTCTTGGCTTGTATCCCTCTTCAAGCTCAATCTTGAAGACAACCCACCACACAACCTATGGTGTACCTCCTATCATCTGAGTACCCTGCCACATCCAAACCTACAAACCCATGTAGTGAAGTCTTGACCCTACATGTATATTTACTTCTGGTCCCTCTCAAATACTTGAGAACCCACTTCTCTGAATTGGCTCCTAACTCTCTGACAACACCCACTGCTTGGGCAAACTCAGGTCTATACTAGACCTCATGTGATTTTAGACACTAAACTATTTAGCCCTTAGTGTGCTCCAGCTCTGAATCCTACGTAATGAACCTCGCCAACACTTGATTCACATCAGCTCCCACTGGAGACAAAATCAACTTGTGATCTCCCATGTCCCCCATGCCAAAGAATTTTGCTGCTCCAAATTCTTCATAGCAAACCACTGAAATAACCTTACCCTTAGCTCAGCAAAACCCTGTATGTACAAACCTGCTAGCAAACATACCATCCACATATAGTAACAGGATAATGTCATGACCATCATCCACTTGGTAAGACAAACCACAGTAGTTACCCTGACATTGACTAAAGTCATGCTTTGTCATCCACCTATCAAAACTTGTACCACTGTCCTACAGCTTCCTCAAGACCATATGTCCTGGTCTTCCATCTCACGTGTCCATTCTCTCTATTCTTCAACTAAGGTATTCATTCATCTCTGTGCTTTCATACCAGCTGGCGACCCTACCAAATCTCCACTTGGTTCTGTAATCTCTCCATGCCATGCTCCCTCTATTTCCTAGATCCTTCTTATTCTGCAATTAGCAACAAGTATAAAGAAGAGGAACAATGAATTTGAGGCTTACTTACCACCTTCAGACCTCCATATGGGCATTTGAGACTCCTTGATAGCTTGCTATCCACCCAAAATCCATTACAGTGACCAACCTCGATCACCACACAGTCTGCATCCAACTGATGTCAATTTCATGTGCCTATCCTGACTACCAACCCTATCGACGTCGATGTCCCTTGTTGCCAACATCGGTCCTCCTAACTGACGTCGGTCTTACATACTGCCGACATCAATTTTCCTACCGATGCCGGTACTTGTGTTTTCCTATGAGTGATGACTTTTTACCTGTGAGCTCCTTTGAATCAATCCCATGTCCAAACTGCCCTACTCAGAAGTATCCAGCCCCATCCACTAGTCTCTATCCGCCATCTCCTCCATAAACACCAAGGCTTTCTAGTTCTTAAGCATGTCAAATATATCAGTCTTCCTCTTAATAATATGCATCTCCTTCTTGCTCATGTGACCAAGCCTATGAAGCCACATCTCCGTAACAGAAGAAGAATCAATAATATAAACAAGTAGATAAAGAGTACCTATTTTCGTACCACTAGCTAATTCAAATGCATCCACTGTGCGAGTTCTTGTGCATCTCTCATCACCCAAACTTTCTAAATAAATTATCCACATCTCCAAACCTGGGACCTGCATGACCTCCTTCAACACCCATGTGTTGGCCACCTACAATTTCAGCTTCACTTCTCCTTTGCCAATAATCTAACAAGGCTCACCAACTCCTCTCCCTGGGGCTGCATGGAAAGAGGCAACATAATCTATTATCCAAGATTCAACTTTATCTAAGAAACATCCCAGAGCATCCTATGCAACAACACCTGCAACATCTGTATCTTCAGTTCTTTCATGATGATCTGCTACCAACCAACAATATTCTTTTCCCTGCTCTTTCTTTCCATAGGATCGTAAGTGACCATCTGTACTTTTCAACTCCTCCATTCTTAGCTTACTTTCATCTACCATTACTCTACTCCCACTCAATCGGAAACCCCTGAGAGTGACATGTAACCAAACACAAAACCTGCTTCCTGTAACCTTAGCTCTGATACCACGTGTTGGGATAAATAACTGGAAGCACACAATTGATTACCAAGCAACTTAATATGCAGAAATTAACCAGAATACACAAGTAACTAGAATTCAAAAATAACACATGATATGAGAGACAATACACAACTTGTATTAAAACTCTTTCAGAAGGAAATACAACAAAGAAGGCTACCACAGTTCTTCTTCCTTACACACCTCTAGGGTTCCCACACCTCTAGGGCATAAATAGTAAATCTTCCCTCAAATCTCTCTCTCTTAGGTCTCAACACCCAACTCAAACACAGAGTTGGTGTTCACCTTACACCTGTGCTCCATGCACTCCACAAGTTCTCCATGCACTCCACAAGTACACACTGTACTCCAAGTAGATCCCACCTAATTTTGTTCCCTGTTGTGTTGCTATCCTATCTGATCTTGCACACCTACAAATCAATCTGGTTCTACACACCTGTGAACCTTGACCTTGCACACACATACACCTACAAATCAATGATCTTACTTACCATGCAAATCTCCTATCATAGCCATGCTCACCTGATGACCAAGATCATACATACGTGAAGAACCTTGCTGATTCTCCAATCCAGCACCCACACTTGGTACTGTGGCACTAGGAGGAACACACCATTGCTCTCTTCTCTCTGAAGGAGCTTATTTGCTCTCTTACTCTCTAGCACACACATTTGAAATACAACCAATGAATCTCTTAAATAGATCTCATGCAAATAATAATTAGACACCTAATTACAATAATTAGATCTGCAGCTCTTAGTCTAAATTTGGATCTTGACATGCAAACACTTGGTTCGTTAGCTAACTGCCCGTAATACATGCAGCTCAAACCACACAGGTGACCAACGTCGGTCCCTGTCTGCCTGGGGGTGCCGACGTCGGCCGACTTCTGACCAATGTCAGTTGCTCTCCTACCTTATTCTGCCGATGTTAGTTGGCCTGACCGACGCCGGTGTCTGTGACACTCCACAACCCTTCACAACCTCCTTCCTTGCTTGCATCAGTGAAGCTTTTAGCTCCACAACCTAACATCATTTACTAGGGTACTTTAATGAAAATATAAATAAAACTTATTATATAGGTCACATATAAACATGATGGAGACACACAAATGGTCCTCACTCATCTAACCAAGAATATAATTAGAATATTAGAATATTTATCTATGAGGAAGTTGAAGAGTGATATGTAACATGATCTCGTTAACTTAGATTATCTAAATACTTATATTTATTTGCCACTCTTAGATTTTATGATTGTTTAAGTGTAAAGATACATGTAGAAAAAATGGTGTCAATCTATAAAATTATATATCTTATAAAAGATAAAACAACCTTTGACAAATATCCCATTAGTAGAGTTAGTCTTATATAAAATCAAAACCTGATTTTGACAAATAATTAGATTTATAATTCAAAACTATATAAGAATAATTCAATATCAACCTTTTTTTCTTAAACCTCATATAATGACTCATAACTATTTGAAATCATACATGAATATATAATTTTCAAGTTAGGGTTAATTTTAAAAGGCCCTAATGGAAAACCTATTTGAAATATTTGGTGAATCTAGGGAAATTTGATTCATAACTATGGTAAATCTTCTATGGGTGATGGAAAATCTATGATGATTATGAAGGAGAAAAAAAAATAGTTTATTTTTTTATATAAAACCATATAGTTGTATTTTAAGTCAAATGACAAATGATTTCATTGAAATGATATGCCAAATTCCTATGTCAGGCAATTGCACCAGATGCCCAAATCAATGGCTATGCCAAAAGGCCATGATGAATGATTACATTAAATGACTACATCAAATTAATATCATTTTACCATTCCCACTAAATGCCATTATTGTCAAGGATGGAACATTTTAGTTCTATCATCTAATTTTGTCATCTATTCAAAGAGTAGATGTTATAGATTGGTTTTATCATTTGGTGGCAATAACTTTCTACTTTTTAGCTCTATCATTTTATACTCCCATTCGGCACTGTCATTTAGTATTATCATTTGGTGGTGTCATTTAATGTTATAATTTGGTGATTTCATTAATCACTATCAAAATTATGAAGATATTATCATTCAGTTCCTCCATTTGGCACTATCATTCAATTTTATGGTCCTCTAATTTTGATTCTACTTGTTGGATTTTTTGATATCGAAGGTGGTTGTACTATATATATGTGGTGAATTAAAGTCTAATATTATATATTATTGTAAAGGGTTGGTGAGCCCACCCCCAAAATAATTTATATCCCTAAAATTTTGATGATCTAATCCCATCTTTCGACCCTAAAATTTTGCCAAAACCAAAATTTGAAAATTGGAATATTCACCACTAAACTTTACCTTGTTTCAAGCCAAATTGGGTCCTCATTTATTTTTTTTGAAAAATGGGGAGGTGTTGGTTATAATATATGTGAGGCTAAGAATGAGTGAAATGTCCAAAAGTGGAACCTTCAAAATAAATCTCATACATATGAACAATCAAACTTAAATACAATTATTTGTGAGGCTATGAATAGATAAACTTAGCATGACTCGGATGATTTGGGTCTACTTAGATTATTAACTTTGAATATTAAAATGAAGAAACATGAGTCTTAATGATGCAACTAAGTGAAAACTTCACATGTGTATTATATTATACTAAGTCTTATAATGTATAATTCAAAAACTATAAAGGGACCTAAGTGACTATAAAGTATTAATAAGGTGATGCAAGGCTTGGACCAAACTTGATAGTCTAAAATAATAATTGTGTGAAGTAACATACTATGAAAACATTCTAAGTGGATCCTTTCATTACATGAGCATTGCACATAGTTTGAATATAAATTCAAATGAATTATAATCTTAAAAAATATGATGTGTGGCTAGGACCAAAACTCACAATGGATAAATCCGTCCACTCCACCATGCAATTGAGTGTGATACATGTAATGATGACATGTAATGACTTGGTAGATGTTTTTTTATAAATAATAGAACTTAGTTGGGAATGTATATGACTGATTGTGACTAACTAAAAATTAGTGTGAATAACTATGAATAATATTTTACACCAAGAAAGATACAAGTTATTGCTTATATAGACATTATTCCAACTAAATAAAATAATAATAAAATGTAAGGCAATTTGAAATAGATTATGAAGTCTATAATAAATCCTTGTAAATATTAGAGTGTTATCTTTCCTAAATAGTTCAAAAATATGTGAAAACATAGAAAATTACTTATGAATAACCTTTCAAAATCTTAATTTTATTTAATACATATAACTTGATATTATTCATGAGATAAATATTAACATGTGTTAGAATAAAATTTGATATTTCACAGCCTATTGGATGGAAACAAAAAAATAAAAAGATAATTTCCATGAAGTCTTAAATACTTTGCAAATTTTATTGTTCTAAATATGGATCCATATTCAAGAAAAGAATGGGGGTGTGTTGGTCACAATAAATGGAAACTTCCATAGGGAAAACATAGTTAATTGTTTAGAACTTAGATATTTTATTAATTTTGAAATAAAATTAGAAATTATGAATGAACAAATTATGATTTAGAACTAAATTCAAATATTATCTTTAGTAATATAAATAAAACCATATAAATCCTTAAAATATATGAAGATTCACATGTGTGTATGAAAAGTGATTCATTTATTTTCTTTTGAGGTTTTTGATGTAGTTAAGGTCTATCACTTGATTAAAACTTATAAATGTGTTTTAGGCATTGCTCATTTTCCAACTAAGAATATCTAGTCCTGACATATATACCTATGATTTCACTCTAGGACTTGATCCACTATCAGCCATGTGTCTATAGCCCCAATGGAGATTTTTTAAATAACCCTTTTAGGAGAAAGATTTATATTTATATTTATATATACCATATTCTCCTTTTCTTTATTTTTATTTTTTCTCCTATAATTATCTCAAACAATTTGGAGACAATAACTACATGAAAGGGATTGGTAGAAAAAATAATCACAAGTGATATTTTATTTATTGTCCAAACACCTCAAGACAATTTTAGCATGATTAAGTGTAGTTATGAAAATTTTCAATGTAAATATCATTCTTAATTCATGTGATAATTACGAAAAAGTCAACTCTCTAGTGAAATCACAAAATATTTAGGCATAATACTATTATTCATCCATAATTTAATTATATTTCCTAAATTTTAAACATTTCTTAGTGAATTAAACTTTGGCCACCCAATTAATGTAACTATAGAATTTTGGATGGGGACATGGCTAGTAGAAACTGATGTGTGGAAAATATTTATCATATTTTTATGTGTCTTTTGAAAAAATTATTTAACTACCACTATTGAAATAAAGATAGTTTAAGAAATCAAATAATCCTATGAAAATAAACTAATATAATCTTAACCTATCCCACTCCTAAAATAATAATTCATAGTCAAGGATTAGAGGGTAAACTTGAAAACTTGGTATCAAACATTTAGAAACACTTGGTAAAATCAAAATTTCACCTTTTATTATTCTCAAATCAAAAAACACATCTTTATATTATTTTAATAATTCATTTAATTTTTTAATTCAAAATATGAAAACATCCAATTGTGTATACTTTATATAATAAGTCTCATCAAACATGAAATCATCAAAAAAATTGAGCTCAAGTAAACATACCTAAAATTCAAGATAAATGAATTCATGAAACTATTTTACATAGAATTATATGATATTTTTAATTGGATGCAAAATTATTACCAATTCTTAATTATTTTATTTTGTTTTTAAATAGACTCTTACATATTCATCTTTCATAAATTTTATGTGTTCCCTTTTCCAAATGTGTTTATCACTTTGATTTTCAATTAGTTGATCCTCCTTAAGGAGTAGTCTTTCTCAACCTTCACCAAGGGGAACATAACCTACCTTGAAGGTATGGAACAAATATATTTGGATATCATATTTTACATCTAATTTTTATTTACAATTCTCTTATTGAATGCACCAACATTCTAAACCCATTAAAATTTCATATACTTGTTTGAATATGGAAAATAAATCATCATCAAACCCTTGTTCTTTTATTTCTTCTCGATCTACATAGTCAGTGTTCTCTATTTATCTATAGTTTGTTATATTATTATATCAACACAAGAATATTGACTTAGAAAATTTAATTACATAATAACTTGTTGATTGAATTCCATGTAAGGCATTGTCTCTTCCTTACTTGATTCTTCTTTAATTTATTGTAATTCCTTTGTGTGAAATTATTTTGCATCACTTTCAATGTAAGAATACATATTATCATAGAAACCTTCATGATAAATTAATTTATTTTCAAAATATTCATTTTCATCTATAACACATGTTATACTCAATTCAATCATAAGATCTGAATCTATGTCATGTTAGAAAAAAAGATTATAGTTTTATTTTTTGGTGGATTCAAAATTATGAACAACAATATCATTTAAACGATCAACCATGGGAGATTTCATATTTTATGTGATTGAGTAATTTTTTGTATGAAAACTTGGAATTACATAACTAATAATTTATGTTTAGGAAGATATCTCTCTATCTATAATGACAACCTCTACCTATGCCAAAGTTAAGGTGTTTCTAGAGATGCTTTTACAAGCATGGATATATTCAGATCTAAGACATTGATTTATATGTTTGAGATGGTAGCCTGTTAAGGTTTTTAATTGATGTTTATGTTACTATAGATTTATCAAAATATGAAATTAAAATCCCTAATGGGTTGATTGATTTGTCTCTTGAGTGTGAGTAGTTGATTCAACAAATCCAATTGATCAATTAGCTATCCAAATTGCAAAAATAAATGCATCCTCTAGCTATTTCCAATTGTGAAATGAACCAAGTGTTAAATTCATAAACCATTCATACTAAAAAAATTATAATGTAAAAAATAAACAACCTATAGGCTACATCCTCATGCTAAAAATTTAACAACACCAAAGCATTTTTAAAAGAAAAAAAATATTTCTCAGTAATTCTATAATTTTGGAACTTTGTACTATAATTTAAATCTTTTTTTGGAAGTTCATGATAAATTATAGGGATGGTAATTATTTTTCCACTAAGGAAATCCATTATTTTCTCTCTCTTTTTATTTTATATTTTTATAATTTTAAAAAAAAATGGAAATAAATGTAGGGGAAATTGATCTTAAAGGACCTTATTCTAGTTTGAATATAAATATTGTTGATGTGTGTTTGATACACATAATAAGAAATGTAAAGTGTAAAGGAGGACCCAAAAAAACATAATTTAATTCAGGGTTCTCTCCTATCACTAGTAAATAAATTAAAATGATCACTTAGCTACCCAAATTATAAATGGAATACATCCTCTAACTCTTTAAATGTAAATTTGACTAGTTCTTAAATTAAAAAACCATTCTTACTCAATAAAATCTAATCTGTAATGAAAAACCTATAAGCTACATCCTCATGTTGAATATTTAAAAATACCAAAGCATTTTTGAAAGCATGGACATGTTTCTCAACAATTCTATCATTTTGGATATTTAGAATGTAATTGAAAGCATTTTTTAGAATTTCATGTTAAAATATAGGGATGTTGATGGGTTTTTATTAATCCAAGACATTATTTTATATACTTATTGTTTTTATAGTTTTATATATCTTATGTATTATTTTCATATTTAATAAAAATATAAATGAAACAAACATTGGGATAAATTGATCTCAAAGGCCCTACTTCTAGTGATAATAAATCATGTTGATGTGTGTTTGACACACACAATAGAAAATGACAAGAATAAAGGAGGGAAAATAGAACATACCAAAAATTAATTTAGGTTTCCCTCCTTCTATCACTAGTAAATAAAGTATAAGGATTAATTAATTTTCCAAATTATAAATGAAATTCATCCTCTAAATATTTACAACTAGGAATTGAATTAAATATTAAATTAAAAAACCCATTCATATCCAAAACCTTATAATGTAAAATGAAACAACCTACATGATACATTATGATGTTAAATATTTAATAATCCCAAAGTGTTTTAAAAAGCATGAATATTTTTCTCATTAGTTCTATCATTTTGTAACTTTGGAATGTAATTGAAAGCATTTTTGGCAATTTCATGTTCAACTCTAGGGATGTTAAATTTTTTTTTACCAAGCCAAGCCATGTTTTTTATCTTTAATTATTTTATAGTTTTCTAATTTCTATGTATTTTTTGCATATTAAAAAAATAAAAATAAAATTAAAACACATGTTGGGGGAAATTGATATAAAAGACCTTCCTTATAGTGATAGAGAATCCAAATGAAGCGTGTTTAAAACCCACAACAAGAAATATAAATCTTAAATGAGGGACCAAAAGACAAACAAAAAATTAATTCAAGTTTCCATTCTTCTATCACCATTAAATTTATTAATGTGGGTTTTATGTACACCATATATAATGGGTTTTCACCCTTTCATTTTATGATTATTGGTAATTTTTTATAAGGAACAAATTGTAAAATTACTATTTTTTAGATAACAAAGTGGTAGAATAGTAGCATGTGAATAAAAAACCATGAATGTAAATCTAAACAAACTGATTAAAATAACACTAAAAAATAAATATTTACAATGATGCTATAACATAATAATTATATCTCAAACAAAATTTAAAAGGAGGGAAGGGTAAGGCAAAAAATAAGTGTTCTACATCTACATGAATCAAATATTTTGAACAAACTTTTTTTTGAGATAAATTAAACAAATTTAAACTAATATGTAACATAATTTAGTAATACTCAAACCAAGCTAGATATAGCAAAAATTCCAAGGAAAAACATTTTTGAAATATTTTTCTTAACATTAGTCTAGAAATATATGATTGATGATAAATTTCATAAGTAGATTTAACCATAAATCAAGGTATAAAATAAATATTTTTATATATAATAATTATAATAGTATCAACTTAATCTAAATCTTCAAAAATTATATGCTTTTCCAATCACACAAAACAATTTATCTCAATTACAATTACTCGTGCATACCATAAAAGCCAAAAAAAATATTAAAAATAAAGAAGTTTGAACTTTTCTAATAATTTTATATCTTTATTGATATTGACATGGTGTTATTATTATTTAAAAAAGGTGTAAATACATATTATTTATAAAAAAAAATCTTTTCAATGCTTTGCTCATGGAAGAGCCATTGTGTGTGATCATTTATTAAAGAACATATTAAATATAAAACTATATAAAGAAAATAAAAAAGAAAAGACACTTTAAAAAAATTTAAAGTGAGATATGTTAATCTAAGATAAAGCTATAACTTTATTTCCAACTTAAGATTATCCCACATCTTTATTTAGATCTATCTTTATTATGATTAACCATGCAAAGTGTCACTCTTATTTATCCATGAAATTGCAAATTTAACTCTAAAATTTATCTTATTGCACATTATGTATGTATATTTTCCCATTTTTTACAATGTTATGGGAAATAAGTAATTCAATAAACTTCCATGAAACTTGTGACCTTTTTAATAGGTGGTGATGGCTACCAATTTCAACTCTATATTCATGGACTGACGTAGTTTACTGAGTCTAATTCAATTAAATATTAGATGTTATAATTTCAATTACTCTTTTTATTTATACCATGTGGAATTATTTCACATATACAAAAATTTATTTTGAAAATTTGAGAACCAAGCCTCCTAATTTTATGATAATGTGAGATTATGATAAGTGACAATCTCATATTGAACCACAAACTCACAATACTACACTTTCATTTCCATTGTGTTCTACTCATTTTTAAAATAAACCCTTCAAATGTTTAGATATCATGACATATGGCATGAATAAATGGGTTATATGTGTCTTTTATAATCTATGTACCACAAAGCCATACTATCATAATAAGTGGTCCTAAAATTAGGTTGTATGCCTCAAATATATAATAACTTGTTAAAATTATCTTGTGTAATACATTTTGAAGATGTGAATGAATAGTATGTTTTCACATGGAATGATATTAATGAGTCACAATCCAAAAAATAGGATTATTTATTAAAATATTTGGAGGATGTGAATGATAAAATTATTTACAAGTGGTAATTTTAGAATAAATCTTAGGCTTGTGTATAATTTAGATTTTTTGATATTATTTGTGAGGTTGCATGACACTTGGAATTACTTAGATGATATTGGACTTCTTAGATATATAAATTTGAGTTAAAAATGAAGGCATATGAGTTATAATGATGTGACCAAGTAAAAACTTGAAATGTGAATCCTAATATAATTAGTCATGGCACATAGATTTTGAAATACTTGAAGGGACATGAGTGACTGTAAAGTTGTGAGAAGGTGATGCATATAATTGACCAAACTTGAAATTCTAATATAATATGTGTGAAAATTAATATGGTGTGAAAAATTGTGAAGAAGATCCCAATCATACTTGAACATGGTGCATAACTACATATAAATATAAATGAACGCGAAGCTTCATAAATATGATTTGTGTCTAGGACAAAATTTCATAATGGATAAATCATGCCACTACACCATGTGACCAAATTTGAATCATTTGATGATGAAAAATGGTGGTTTGGTAAACTATTTCTTTTAAATAATATAACTCATTTATGAGTGCATATAATAGATTGTTACTAACTATGAAGTAGTGTGTAGTTATGACTAAGCCTAAATACTAAGAAAGATACAAGTTAATACCTATATATGCATCAATTTTAGTAAATAAAAAAATGAAATATTATTTGAAATATATTATGAATTATATCATAAATATTTATAAATATTTTAGTGTGATCTTTTCCAAATAGTGTAAAAATTATTCTAAAGCATGACAAAAAAGTCCACGAATAAGTTATAAAAAACTAATTGGCATATATATGTACAAACTAATATTATTCATAATATAATATTTATAATTTGTTAGAATAAATTTTTAAATGTAAATTAATATTATACCTAAGAAAAAAATTCAAGAAAGCATTTTCATGATGTCCTGAATGATTTTCACATTTTATTATTCTAAATATGGGTCCCTATTCATAAAAGAATGGGGGTGTGTTGGTGAAAATAGACTATAGTGTATCCAAAAAATGTGTGTAAATGGAATTAAATATGGTAAAAAACATCAATTGTACTTATTTAATAATTTTACTTTCAAGAACAAGATCCTTATGAAGCTCTATGCATCTCTAGTAAGGGGAAATATAGATTATTTAAAAATTTATAGAATCAAGTAATATTTAATTAGGGAAGGAATAAATGGGGGTATTTAATTTATTTTGGTTGAATACATGATGTGTTAGTAATACAAGGGTGAGATAATTAATAACATGTTTCTTTTACAACATTTATTTATTCCTAACCAAAGCTAGAAGGAGGTTTTCATGGATTTCATAATAGCATTACACGTGTCATATAGTAAAAAATAAATCATGGTATTTATGGTTATGATTACTATGTATGCCCATTTTTTTCCTTTTAATAGCCAAGAATATCAATTATAGTATTATTTTTTGTATGAATTTAAAAATTTCCATGGTACCCCCAATATCATGGTAAGTGATCATAATTATATTTACAAGTAATATTTTAACAAATTTATTCACATGTATGATTGCTTAGTGTTTAGCCCTAAAAATATAAATTAGGGTTATCTAGGGTTAAAGGGTATAGAGATAACCTAAGGTAAAATTATTATAAACTATTTCTGTATAAGTCTAATTAGATGATAAACACAAATATAACATATGTTGAATTCATATAATTTAGATAGGGTAAAAATAATAAGTAAAAATATGCTAGATATGGAATGATAAACAAGTAATGTCCTTATTTGGTTCTAATGTTGAGACATTTATAGATATATAATAGCAAAAAATCATATTGGAAGAGGGTTCTATAATAGTTACCAAATTTTGGATTAATCACCTTTAGAGATATGGACACTAGTGTCATCTTTGGATGGTTTCATTGACACTATTGTTTGAACCTTATATGTGTTTTTTTATGGAATACCTATATTAAAATGATGATACCATCTATATTCTTCTAGGTATATATTCACCTTCACTTTAATGTATTCATATCTAGGTCATGGACTACCACTTCTCATGAAATTACAAAACCCTAATTTTTAATCTCAATAATGACCTTGGGAAAAATGGGATAGTGGGCATAGGATGCCAAGATGACACCAAAAACCCCTTTAACAAATAGTTATTAATACATATAAAATACTTTGAAGAGGGACTTAGACCCATGTAGCTCTCCCCTATGTGTTAGATTATGTGTGAATTGTGTAATATATGGAAATCAAGTATAGTAGTGACCTAGCTTGTAAATTGGAAAATATAGGCATTGGGATGCTAATTTAGTACCTTAGACCTATGAAAGTGTTTTATCTATGATTGATATAAAAATAGGAGGAAATATAAATATTTTCCTCATTTTTTTGATTGATTAAATGCCTTTTGTAAGTTCCTTAGTAAGTAGGTAAGAAATTTTTAGGTGAAGAATGAATGAAGGTTTATTTTATATTTATATCAACCCTTTGTATAGATAACTCACATTAAATCACTTATGTTAACCATTAGGATACATTTAATTTGTAAAATATATGACTTTATGGCATTAGACATTTACATAAGAGTAGGACACTAACATCAATGCATGGACATAGAGATGATGTTTTCATCTTGGTAGTTAGAAAATATGTACATGCTCATAATTTGTAGGGGCATAAGATAAGCATATTTCAAACATTATGGGAAAGATATAAATTATGTATTGGTAAAAATAGGATATAGACCAAGGTTAGCAAGATAGAGTAGATGTGAGACTTTGAAAAGTGAGAAAGCTTTATAAATGAGAGGAATAACCATGGTTTGAGTTGGCTAAGCGTACATACTAAGGTTTTATATAATCCATAAATATCATCTACATTCTCCCCTTAATATAGTAATTAAATTTTTAGTTTAAAATATAAAAATGCATATTTAGGTGTGTATAACATAGCTTGTCTTTGTATGTGTGGGCAACTTCATTGCTTTGATGATGAATGACATGCAACCAAAAGCATGTTATAGTATATAATCAATGAATATAATCTTAAATTGAAAGATCAAGGTTTAGGAGTACACATGTATTGATGTAACCAGCTTGTCTATTGGAAAGTTGATTTGAAATATATATAACTATAAGGCTCTAAAAATAATATTAGTAAAAAATTATATAAATCTTGAAAGTGCATGTATCTAAGGAGATAGAGAGGTGTTCAAAGCCACATGCCCCAAACCTTGCAGAAATGGTGAGTTACCACTCAAAAATTGATATTAGCTCAACCATGAAGCCATATCACACTTATAACCTAGTGATCATTAGTGAACAAAGTCAACTCATGCTATTAAATTAGTGGGGTTTGATGATATAATAAAATACAACCTAAAAACTTGGTAAGATTGAGTGATATAATCATCTCAACCATACTAAAAAAAAATCAACTACTATAGTAGATTATGTAAATACATTTCATAAAAGTCCATCCTAGTGGGTGATGATATTCCCTAAGTGTGTTTTGAAATCTGAAACTGATTTGGATTTATGATATTAGGTACACATTACATAGCATATGCATCTTAGATATGTCTCATGATGAAAATGTGTATAAAAATGGTACTAATGTATAGATTTATTCCACAATAATGAATATGAATTATATAACTCTGTGATTTGGAAAATTAAAAAACGATGTAAGTGTGGATAACTTGATTTTAAAGCATGCCCCACTACATATGGAGAAATATGAAAACTAAAACAAGTTCCAATGTGGATGAAATGTTTTTAAAACATACCACCATTATAATATATAGATGTTAAATACTAAATAAGTGTAGAGAACATGCTTCCTAAGCATTCCCCCACTAAAACTAAAAACTATGCTAAATACTAAATAAGTGTGGAAAACATGATTTCAAGTAATGCCCCTACTAATTTTGAAACTGTGAATGTATGGAAGCCATGGCTATATGACATGTCCACACTAAATTTAAAAATTGTGACAAATGTGAATAAGTGT
The DNA here is from genome assembly GCA_037957365.1 of Torreya grandis. Taxonomy (NCBI): domain Eukaryota; kingdom Viridiplantae; phylum Streptophyta; class Pinopsida; order Cupressales; family Taxaceae; genus Torreya; species Torreya grandis. The sequence continues at coordinate 60,515 of JARHVA010010497.1, read as the reverse complement.
GGATAACATTCCTCCACTAATATGCCCCCACTTGAGGTGAGGTAATAATATAAACTGGTAGGTACCTCACCTCAAATGGATAAGATAATTGTATAATCTATGAGTGTAACTATGAAACGTATAAAAGAACATGTCTAGGTAAATGTAGCATTGAAGCACATAGAAAAATGTGATCACATGAAGGCCTAAGATGCATCATAAATATCATTTCCACATCTTGATACTAATAGTACAAGCTCAATAAAATCAAGCACATAAATAAGAGAACTCAAACACAAGTCAACATCTAATGGTCCTTTAATATTGGAAACAAGGGGCATGTTCAAATGCTACACAATTAAAAGGACATGACTTAATCCATTTTACACAAAATCAATGATGCCATTCAAATTTAAATACAAAGATAAATGAATATTCAAATGTCACCTAAATTACACATAGGCACAATGGCCACAAATAAAGGAGTATATTCAAATGATTGAATAAAGCAAGACAAAATCTAGGTAAGGCACACAAGGAAGTGGATAAAGGAAAGCACAGGAAACCAAAATAAACATAACATAGTATCCCATGAATTAAATGTGTTATCAAAAAATTTCAAGTTCATGGCATATCGAGTAACATGTGAAAGATATTATCATGGATAAAGGCATGTGTAAGTACACATATGAACTCAAAACATGATAATGTAAAGTGACCATAAAATGTTATAGCTTGTAAGTATCGTGATCTTAAATGTGGATGCCACAAGTTTCCATATGATATGACTATAGGGAAGGCCAAACATTATAAATAGGAATAGATCATGTATCTATGTATGCTTGTATCACTGTTAAGTATAATTTTGACACACACATGTGTGTAGAAGTAACTAATATGCCATCCATCAGCATAAAACTAACACATATATCTGAAGGATCTAATAGAATATATAGGTGCCAAAAGTCTATTAGTATTTTTGAATGTTTTCCTATTTTTTTGGCATTTTTTGAATATTTTAAGATATCTAATCATGGAAGTACTCATCATCAAAAGTTGTAGGACCACCTAGAAAATTTCTCATGATTTGTTTATATCAATGTAATGACATGACTTTAATTTTTTTATCTAATGGTTTAACTAAATCCAATGGTGAAGGAAAATAATCATAACCATAATTATGTATCCAAATATTTGTACTCATATCAAGAAAAGTAACAAACATGTTTGTAGTATCTAGCATAGCATTCCACTCGACTAGCCAATTTTATCCAAACCTTAGTTTCAAATGTGGTTTGTGGTCTAATATCCATATGGTTGAAGGCTACTCATGTGGGACATAGGATATAGGTAACCACATATATCCTCAATATTATGGAATTAATGGAGAGTATTTTAGTTCATTTGTAGTATGTCGCAATTATGTGAGAAATGTGGTCCCACAAGTTGTATCCCACTTTCTATTATTAAACTAGAGATACTGTAAATATACCCCATCAATATTAGCATTAATAGTTAAATATTAATGGTTTGGTCATTCTGAGAGATATTTCCCTTTTGAAATATAGGAAGGATTTTTCCTTTTTCTCATGTCAGATAAAATCTCTATATCTCCTTCATTCTTATATTTCTAAATTAGGTTATTCAATGCCTCACATTGATTCGTATTATGGATAATAATATAATGATATGTATAGTATGACATTGTGTCTTGTATAGGTATAAGTTTATTATGTGGTATGTGTTTGGTAGAAGGTAAAGAAATCATTTTATATTCATGTAACATAGATAACATGTTTCTTAAAGTATCTTGTTGTGTCATGATCTATAAAGTCTAGCGAAGCCTTTTGAGAAGACTCCACATTGTTCACATGATGAATCTGAATTTGACCCTTGTAAGGTTGACTCAATGTTTTTAGAAAAGAGGGATGTATGGTATAATAAGCATTTACATGTTCATATATTATTTTTTTCCCCTTATCTAGATCCGATTTTGTATCTTTTCAAAGTAGATTTAGCTTATATGTAAAGGACCTAGAAGTTTGAATAGGTTATGTGGAAGGTGATTAAGGGGATAAAATTTTAGTTTTTGTATTTTTTTCATCTATCATGTCATAAGTGGTATCATCATATTTATCATAGTAATCTAAAATATGGCCATCTTTCTACTCAGTATTGACTAATAAGGGAATATCAAATGTTGGGGGATCATGTGGTTCTATTGGCTCCTTTAGTAATGGTTATTTCTCTTGGTCTAATTATATGTGTACCTTAGTATTTAGTACCTTATTTACATATAGAGATAAAGGAGTCATTCCATACATGTGAATCTACTCAAGAGGAATGCATTATTTAGGTGTTACTACTATAAGAATGCCTTGAGTTTCATAATGTATCATTTTGAAAAATTTGAAAGGTTCATTAATAATAGGAATGGATAATAAGATCCCATCATGTATTAATTTTACACATTGGTGAAGTATAGATGGGATGAATTCCATTTAATGTATCCAAGGTCTACCCAAAAGTAAATTATAATGTAATGATTGAGACATTACCTCAAAAGTAGTTGAAACTATTTTTGGTCTAAATGTCACATCTAATGTGATATGACCAATGAGAGGGATATGTGAATTGTCAAATACTTTTATGTGCATAACCATTTTTTTAAAATATTGGCACTAATACCCATGGTTTTTATGAATGTTTTTGATACAAATGCTTAGGTCTTATCCATGATCAACAAGTACCTTTTTGATGCATTGATTTTGAATGGTCACCTATATGAACAAAGTAAAATTTTGGTGAATTAAATATTTGGATGGTAAATTTATTGGATCAAAGGTAATGAACATGGCATTGTTCTTCAAATATTTCATGATATACACAAAATAAGCAAGATCAATATTACTTAGAACTTGTGTCTCACACAATGCCTCATATAGGATATCCTTATAAACATTTGATTGATTTAGGATATTAAGGATATAAATTTTATCATGTGTATTTATTAATTGGTCAATGCTTAGGAGGCACATGTTTTTATATTAATAGGTATGGAATGTATTGAGTAGCCTTAACTCTTGGATTAGTAAAAGTATGGACTATGGAATCTAATATAGCTTGTGGGTGAATAATGGGTGAGATATTTGGTCTATAATTTAAATAATATTTAGGTATAAAAAATGGTTGAGAGCATTCATGTTAGCATCTAGATAATGTCTTTATAACAATGCAAAAGAAATTTTGGAGAGAGATCAAGTGTTGTTTCCAATTTAAAACCCTCTCATGATGTGTAAAAATTTACTTAAAAGTTTTGAAAAGGGAAGTGATATAAATAACCATAGCAACTATAAAAAATTAGAATGCAAAATGGGTGATAAATTCATCCATGTTTCACATATTTTATAAAAATCTAGGATCAACAATAGAAAAATAAAAAAACTCTAATTGACCTCGGGTTTGTAGTTCAAAGTTTTGGTTCACCAAATGTTTAACCCTAAAACTCTAGATTAGGGTTATATAGGGTTAAAGGGTATAGAGATAGCCTAAGGTAAAAGGGTTATATATTATGTCTATATCATGTCAATTAGATGCTAAACTTAGATATAACATATGTTAAATTTATTTAACTAAGATAGGATAAAAATTGTAAGTAAAACTATGGTAATTATGGAAATGACAAATAAGTAATGTATTTAGTTGGTTCCACTATTGAAATAGTTATAAATATAGAATAGCCAAAAAATAGACTAGAAAAGGATTCTGTAATACTTACCAAGTTATGGATTAAAGTGCCTCTAGAGATGTAGATACTAGCATCAACCTTGGACAGTTTCATTGATACTATTATTTGAACCTAATATAGGTGTCCTATATAAAATACATATTATAAATTGATGTGACCACCTAGATGCTTCTAGGTTTGTATTCACCTTCACTTTGATGCATTTAGATCTGGGTCATGGACTATTACTCATGAAAATTGAAAACCCTAGTTCTTCATCTTCATAGTGACCTTAAGGAAAAATGGGTTAGTGGGAATTTGGTTTAAAGATAACCCCAAATACAAATTTATTAATGATATTTATTACATATATAATACTCTGAAGAGGGCCTCATAATATTGTAGTTATCCCCTATATGTTAGCTTATGTGTGAATTAGACAATACATGCAAAATAAATACAATAGTGACCTAGCTTGTAACCTAGAAAATATATCTATTAGGTTGATATTTAATTAATTTAGACCTATTTGATGTGTTTTCATAATTATTTATATGTAAATATGAAAAAATAAGGAATATTTTCTCACTTGAGTGCTTGATTGAATGCATTTTATAAGTTACCTAGTGAGTAGCTAGGAAATTTCTAGGTGAGGAATGAATCAATGTTGATATTATATTTATATCAATCCATTTGGAGAAATAACTCACATTAAATAACCTAGGAAAACCATTAGGATATGTTTCATTTAAAAATTTTATGACTTTATTGCACTGACACATACGTAAGGGTAAAACACTAGATTTGACATAGGGGTCTAGGGATAATGCTTGTGTCTTAGCAGTTAGAAAATAGGTATAGGCTGAAAACTTGTAGGGCATAAGATAAACATATTTTAAGCATTATAGGAAAAATATAATGTCTAGGTCATCAACATAAGACTAGTTGGACCAAGAGATAGGCCAAATGGAAAAATATAGAGAAGATCCAAGACTTCTAAAAGTGGGAAAGGTTCAAAACTAAGAGGAACAACCAAGGTATAAGTTTACCAAGTGTATAAGACTAAGGTGTTATATAATCCATAAATATCATCAAAACTTAGTTGGATGATATCTCATCATATCATCCTCATTTTTTTGGGAAAAATAGGTTGTCAAAAAATGTCTAGAGGGTTATCTCTATTATTTTTCATTAGGTAAACAAGAGAGATTTTGTATTAGATATGAGTATAAAATGGTTGTATCACACTTCCTTCCATACCTTATCCAAATAATCTCTATTTCTGACAATTTATGGGGAACATGCCCCATTTATCACTTCATCCTTGAAGGTATATGAAAAATTTAATATATTTAAGAACACATTCAACACTAGAAAGAGGTATTATAAAATCTAAAAGAGAACTTGGTAAAGGCACATGTAATAGAATAAAGTAGTTATAACATTAACATTATATAAAAAACAGTTTTTAAGGAGGTGATTATGTCTTTGTGTACTAAACTGACCAAGCTAAATTTATTTAAGAAATAAAAAATCATAAAAAACTTTATATTAATTGTTTTGGCCATTAGCACATCCTACAAAAAATTGGCAATGTTGCATACAAGTTAGAGATACCTTAGTCTATATGCATACATCTAGTTTGAAATTTATCTTTCTTGAATAAGGTAATTCTATAGAGATTATCCATATATGTTGATTTAATATATCAATATTATGAGTTAATATTAATTTTTAAACATAATTAGGTACTTTAAACATGCACTAAGAGGCTGAGAACAAGGGTTATTAAGGAGTATTTGATCAAGTGGAAGAATCTATCTAGTAAAGATGAAACATGGGATGATAAAGGGTAGGTGAATTTTAATACCTTAACATCTATAATTTATGAGTCTATGTGTGTCTAACCTATGTATAATATAGCCTTTCACCTTATCTTATCATAATTCTTTTATGTTCTCATATTTCTAGCAGGGTCAACCTATGGAATATTCATATACTATATATGGTGAATCTATGAGGCAGTTATAAATTATTTAATATAATATTACAAATTATATTATTATTTCATGGTTGTAGAGTTTTATCCCTCAAATTTTATCAATCTTATATTCTTAGTTTTTTATCTACCATCATATTTTAGAGTGGTTGTACTCTATTCTTATCGTAATGATAGAGATTTATTATTGTTGTTATCTTATTGATAATTATATTTGCATGCATTAGGTTTATATATCTAGGTAATTTAATTATAGTATGTGGGAAAATATACTATAAATAGACATATGGGTAGTATGATTACATAGTTAATGGGACCAATTTCCATATGTGATTTTAATTTTCAAGTAGCGTCCACAAATTTTTGATAGGCTATTACCTAAGCTGAGCAGACATAGAGCTAAATTATATAATTTAACTAGACTGTACAACTTAATGTGGGTAAGGTAAAATCATATTTATCCTAATTTGAAATTAATTGTAATAAAATAAATAATATATGTATGAGGTGTCAAGAATAAGTCAAATAGTTTTTAGAAATAAAAAGTCAAAATGAAATTTTAAGACTCATATGAAAATCTATTATAGGCAAGTGTACAAGAAGAAAAAAATTAGGCCATTATTGAATAAATAATTATCTTTCATTTGTCTCATTAATTATCCATTGTATTATTCTTTTAGTATTTCCTATCATTTAATTTTCAGTAGCATGCAATTGGGTCTTCAAAAAACTTCTAATCTTCTACAAGTGGACTTCTAGAGTTTCAATGTTAATCAAGTATCAGTATTCATGGAGAATGTGATTCAAAATAAATAGTTACATTAATTTTATGAATCCTAAATGGATAATAAATATATATTTGGGTTTTAATATAAAAAATCATATGGTGTGGAGAAAGGTCGATCTATTTTGGTCTATGTAACTTTTGACATTGATATACAACCATATTACACTCATGATATAAATATGAATCTTATGTTACTAATTCTAAGGTTTTTATTTTTTTCATATTATATATTTATCTCATAATATTAATATTAATCTTTAAGTGGGACTATAATATTTTAAAGGAATTTGGGATCAAATATAGGGATCTTTGTTCTCAATTTTTTTGTGATTTCTATAGAAGTAAATTTTTATGTAGAAGATAATGAACCTAACTTGTCATTAAATCAATCAGATGGTGCATAGATGGTAGACGGTTTTGAAAACACACAATTTCCTTCAAATTATTACATTTTTATTAGGTATAATTATTATCCCCTTCCAAAATATACAAGTAATAGTATTATTAGATGATATTATTACTATGACAATTTTGTTAAAATAAATATAAGAAGATTGCAAGAATGTTATGGTTATTATAGTCACTATAGTTATAGAATACTATAAAAATTATAGACCCTATAATGGCATCCATCTAAATCTTTAACTGAGACTTGATCATGATGAGTCCAAATTTGAAGGAAATCCTTGTTAATTCATCTTAAATAGGCCCTGTGTACATTGCCAAACTCATTGAACAAGGTAAAAAATATGTGGAAAGGAAAATTTATTTGAAGAAAGTTTCTAAGTTAGATGACAAGTTGACTAAATAGGAATGGAACCTAGACCATTTTGGGTGTTATATCTATTTATTTTGAACCTATTTTTAAGCATCATTCACTTAATAATGATATTAAGATTTTTGGTTGTTTTACTGCCATGGATTCTTTATTTAGAAAATATGTAACACTTGGCAGAATGAAGAAAAAGGATTAAAAATAAATGAAGAATTAAAGGAAGGGATTTTATAATGTTTTAATACTAAAATAATTCTACATTCATAATGCATGTGTGGGTACCATCAATGCAAGTCAAGGTAGGGTCTTGGACTATGAGGTCATATACAATGGAAAATATTAATTAGAGCATAAGAATAATTTGTCTTGGGGATGTGTATACTCTCACTTGGTTGATAAAGGAAAATATATATTGTAATAGGTTTGAACAAAGTGGAAGTAGCAATAATTTTTTAATATTTTAAATGTATTATGAGGTTGTAATATATAGGTAAAGTAGAAGAATAATGAGAAGATAAGATTGAAAATATGAAAGAGATCATTAGAGAGATAAAGAAGATTGATAGTAGATAAATGACAAATAAATAAAGTGAGAGGATGTAGAGATGAAATATTAGAGTAGGAATAGTTAATTATATTTCTTCAAATGCAATTGTAATAGAGAAAATTATGAAAACTTGAAAATTTTTAGGTATTTATGTGTCTTAGAGAGAGACACCTATTTGGTTTGGGTAACTATTAGCATGGGTAAGGGGAAATGATAATTTGTATAATTTGGCATTAGTTGTAATAAAAGAGAATATATGAGGTTTTAATAAGCATTCAAAGAGTCTTAAAAAATGGAAAGTCAAAATGGAATTTTAAGAATCATCTAAAAAGCATTTGTAGGCAAGTGTATGGGAGGAATTAATTTAGGCCATTATAGAATAAATAATTATCTTTCATTAGTCTCATGAAGTCTATATTTTATTATTATTTAAGTATTTAAAATAATTTAATGCTTAGTATTTTGAAAATATTATTTCATTTAGTTATTTAATTCTTGCACTAAACTACAACTAACAATACATAGTGTAGAGATAGTTATTCACCTGATGAGATGGCATGCAAAGGAGAGAGGAGCGGCCCGTCAGTAGGCCCCAAGAAGGATGCGTCTTTGCTTGGGGCAGGAGTAGCAAGGCAGGAGCAGTTTTACAATAGCGAGCACTCAAGGCTGAGCAAGATAAATAGATGTTTATTACACAGACAAGACAGACCAGTCCTGGTCATTCCCCCTGAAGTGGTGCAGGAAGATGTTAGTTATTTGGTAGCACATACCCTGATTTACAAATTTCTGGGAATTAGAATCTCCCTGACGGCTCTGGATGCTTGGATTCGGTGCTCCTAGAAAATAGATGGGGATTTTGACGTCATGTTGGTAGGTAATAGTTATTTCTTGGTCAATTTCTCTTCTATCTCAGACTGGAATAGAGTGTTAGAAGGGAGTCCCTATTTATATGAGCATGTGGGTCTCTTTCTTAAACCCTGGCATTCAAGTTTCAACTTGGTAGAGGAGCTCCCAGCTTGTGTACCAGTCTGGGTTCACCTTCCAAGACTACCCCTGGAATTCTGGCATTAGGACATCCTCAGGCAGATAGCTACCATGCTGGGTAAACCAGTTGCTATTGCACACCAGTCGCTAGAGAAAAAGGTAATTTATTATGCTCATGTTTGTGTAGACATTGGTTTGAATAATCCTCTTACAGATTTCTTAGAAATTTGTATGGGTGCTTCATCCTGGATACAACAGATAGACTATGAATCTATCGCGTTCCATTGATGTATTTTCCATGTCTATGGACACCTACACTACCAATGCCCTTAGGCTACTAAAGACATTGAGATAGGCCCTGAATCCTCAATGCCAAATACAGTACTTACTCGTAAAAGAATGGGGCATGCTACCTTTATTGAGAATGCAAAAACTCAGCCTGATAAAGGGGCTAAAGGGAAAAGTCCTATGAATTATGCTAATTTTGTGCAGGGACCAGCTAAGTAAGTGGGTGCTGAAATGGAAGGCTTTACACCTGTCAGACGTCAGGGGAAAAGCCGTGGTCTAAAACATAGAAACGTGGACAGGCAAGTTGAAATGGGCTTCAACAAATTTAAAGCCCTGGATAGTATGGCCATTGAGGATGGCATTCCAATTGAGACCCAGGGGTAAGCACTGGAGGAAGATAAACAAATTTCAGCCCCTAATGAGATACAGGATATGATGATCCAGATGAATTCAGGAACCTCATTAAGGCTGGAAATGGAATCACAGGTGGCTGATTTTGATCAACATGAGAAGGAAACTAGATGGGCAGATTTGGTGAAGGAGGTGGATGCGGGTAGGAAGGACAAAGGACCATCCTTAGCACTTGGGTTAACACAACAACCTTTCAAAAAGGGTACCTCTTCCATTCCTTCCAAATCTGGAAGAAGAAAAGACCAAGAGAGACTCAGACTTATAGGTGATTTATTGGTGGAAGCAGGGGTGGTTAAAACCCTGGATGAACATTTCCCCCAACCCACCCAATGATTGTAATGTCATGGAATGTGAGGGGTTTGAATAGCCTCCCCAAACAAAAATCTATACATAGATTAGTGAAGGAGCATTCTCTAGATATCTTATGTATCTAGGAGACCAAACTGGCTATTGAATCAATGTTTGCTTACATGCCAAATATCTTGTTATTTGGCCAATGCCAATGCATAGGTGCTTTGGGGAACTCAGGGGGAGTTGCTTTATGCTGGGATCTAAGGAAAATCTTACCAATCCATTGGATTTCATCCCTATTAGCTCTCTCAATGGTGGCCTCCTCTAGTGAAACTGGGGAGATAATACTGGTTATAGCTGTTTATGCTCTAATTGATATTGATGGGCAAGTTCAGCTTTGGGAACATATTAGCTATGTTAGGAAATGTCATCCATACCTCCCTTGGGTTATTGCTAGTGACTTTAATGTAGTCCTGAGCTTGGAGGAGAAAAGAGGTGTGTTAACTCGGTTAGGCCCTTCTTCAGAGTGTCTGCATCACAATGCTGAAGTGCTACACCTTTCAGATGTTAAACCCTCAAATGGGCTATTCACGTGGAGTAACAGAAGAACGGGCACTACTGCCATTTCTGAATGATTGGATAGATTTTTTGTGTCTTATTTTTGGCAATTGAATGCAGTCTCTCTTACCTCGGAGATCTTGGACTGGAGAGGGTATGATCATTGGCCTATCAAGCTGTCCTCTAGATATATTGATGGCCCCAAAAATCCCCCTTCAAATTCCAATTGATGTGGATTCGTGATTTATCTCTACATGACTCCATTCAGTAGTGGTGGTGACAAGGGAGCCCCGCTTATGGAATAGCTATGTATTCTTTCCAGAAAAAGCTTCAATATGTCAAAAAAAAGTTGCAAATTTGGAACCGCAATAGCTTTGGTAACTTACATTGCATGAAGAAGCAGGCTCAAGATTGGCTTGATGAGACAACCAGGCAAATAAGAGATTGTGGTTTCTCATAAGAGCTCCATGAGGAGGAAGCTAAAGCTATAATAAAATTAGCAGAGTGGGAACTTAGGGAGGAAATATATTGGAAGCAGAAGGCCCGCATTGACTAGCTTCAGGAAGGAGATAAAAATACTGCATTTTTTCATAATTTGGTACAAGGAAGGTGAAACAGTAACTTCATCTCCTCTTTGACTACTCAAGAGGGGGTGTGCCTTACCTCTACCCATGATATTACCAAGGAGGCTATCCGGTTCTTCTCAAAACTTTTTGCAAGTGATCCTCTGCCAGATGAGATGGCTAAAAATTTAGTTTTATCATGCATACCTCCTCTGGTGTCTGTAGAGATAAATGAATTCCTCATGAGGCCTATTAGTATAACTAAGATTGAGGAGGTTATTTTTAGCATGAAGAGAGGTAAAGCCCTAGGCCTGGATGGATTCCTAGCTGAATTTTTCTAGGACTTCTAGGATATCATTAATCACAATCTGTTGAATGTGGTCCAGGAATATTTTTCTAATAAAGAGATGTTGAGAGCTTTGAATGCCACATTATTGGTGCTTATTCCGAAGAAAGAACAGGCTCATAGGCTTAATTTGTTTAGGCCCATTGCGCTCTGCAATGTGGTTTATAAAATTATTACCAAGCTCATTGCTCAGAGACTAAAAGGGTACCTTCCCAAGCTTATTTCTAAGGAGCAAGGGAGTTTTATGGTAGGCAAACAGATTTTGGATGGTGTTGTGATTGCCACGAAAGCCATCCACTCCATGAGTACTTCACAGGAGCATGCTATGTTCATCAAGCTTGATCTTGCCAAAGCTTATGATAGAGTTAGCTAGAGATTTCTATATAGAGTCCTTTTGGCATTTGGTTTTAGCCAGGAGTGGATTAATTGGGTGCTTAGTTGTGTTACTATGCCTTCCTTTTTAGTCTTGATTAATGGGGCACTGTCAGAGCTATTTGGTGCCATGAGAGGCCTTCGCCAAGGAGACTTGCTGTCACCATACTTGTTTATTATTCTGGCAGAGGGACTTGGGTGGCTCCCAAAACTTTGGGTTTCTCAAAATGCCCTACATGGGTGGAGATGGGGGAATGAGGTTGCTACTCTGATGCATCTGCAATTTGTGGACGACACTATCCTGGTGAGTAGAGCGCATATACGAGAGGCAGAGTCTTTCTAGACTACCCTTGACAGCTACTTGGTTACTTCTGGGTAGAAAATTAATGACCATAAGTCCTAGTTTTTCTTCTTTAATACTCTTGCCCCTATTCAGAGAAGGATTTCTGCCATATTAAGGTTTCAGATTCACACCCTTCCTATGATTTATCTTGGTATTACCATTATTGTGGGAAGGTAACCTAGGCTATTCTGGTAGAATACTCTTGACAAACTTAGGTAAAAAGTGTGCCACTGGACCCACAACTGGCTTTCCATAGTGGGCAGAGTGATCCTCCTTCAATCTGTTATTCAAGCGCTGCCCATATACCGTTGTATGGTTCAAGCAGCCCCTATCTATTTCCTGAAGGAATTCGATGCTTTATCTAGACAATTTCTATGGAGCGGAAACTTACAAAACACAAAGTGGAGCCTCGTCAACTGGGCCACAGTCTGCTGGCCTAAGAAAGAAGGAGGACTTGGGTTGCGGTTTGCTACTTTGGCTAGTCAAGCCCTTACTGCCAAGCTTTATTAGAGGTGGTGTTCTAACCCCTCTTCTCTTTGGGCCCTTATTCTTTTAGGTAAGTACTTTTCTGGTGTTGATTCTCATGATATTCCTAGACTCCCTCTCAAAGGGAGAGGCTCGATGGTTTCGAAAACTCTTAAGCTTGGGGCTCAGCTTGTGAAAAATAGCCTTTTTTGGGTTCGCAATAGTGGGAGGGAGGCCTTATTCTGGAGTGACTCTTGGGATGGATTACCACCCTGTTATCCTCTCACCCACATTTACAGCAGCTTAATGTTGCTTTTCATTCAGCTGGATAGCATACTGTGGCACATTATAAAGAACAGTTGGATATGGGGTCGACTTTTGGGTACAAGTGGAAAAGTTCCTCTGTTTGGCCACAGGGGGGTTCAAAAGAGGAGAGAAGGGAATTATCTCAGCTTCTTGGCTCCAAAGGTTACAGCTCCCTTCAAGGATGTGATGTTCTTGCTTGGGGGGTAGATGCCACTGGGCAGTATACTATGGCTAATGGATATAAGGTCCTAGCTAAACATTTCTATGATGAAGGGTAGTTCCTTTGGGGGAAGAATATTTGGAATAGGGCTGCTTGACCCAAGTGCAATTTCTTCTTATGGTTGCTTACTTATAATAGATGTCTGACCTGGGATAATTTGTGCAAGATAGGTTTTTAGGGACCTTCTTTATGCTTTCTGTGTCACTACAATGGGGAGACAACCTCTCATCTTTTTTTCCAATGTGAGTATGCCAAATTGATCTGGCATCTGTGGTGGACTTCCTAGAGGACTCCTTGCTGGTATGTCTGGTCTGTGGTTGAATTTTGGAGTCAGCTTGGACAGGCTCCCTCTAAAATTCCTTTGCTTCAAATGGCCTGGCAAATTGGGCCCTCTTTCATATTCTGGAACCTATGGATTGAAAGAAACAAGAGAGTTTTTAGGAGCACCCAACTAGAGGTGCATGATCTGTGGGGAAATATCACCAATGTGCTGTTGGAGACTTTGCAATTCAAGGGTGCGTGGGATGACAATTTGGATCCAGAGGTTGCTGGATTTTGTTCACGCCTTGGGCTGGACCCGACCCTGATCCACGCGGCTAAGGGAAGCTGTTGTTTGACGCTTGGAAAAAGACAAAGGTCATGGCCCATGAACAAAATCAGCCACTAGAGTTCTCCTCCTAAAGGGGTGATTAAAATCAATCTGGATGGCTCCTCCCATGGGAACCCAGGTGAGGCTGGAATTGGGGGAGTTGATCGAGACAGTATGAGTAAAATTCAGTTTATTTTTTCTATTCACAAAGGGCATCACACTAACAACCTCATGGAAGCCATGGCTATCATGGAGGTGGTCCATTACTGCTATTTGAAGGGGTGGAATAACATTATGTGTGAATCAGATTCATAGGTTGTGATCAATTTGCTGAATAGACGTGTCTTGGGGAATATGGATTGGCAAATTCAGGTAGTTATTCAACAAATCTTGCAATTAAGTACTTCCTTACATTCGATTTCTTTCAAACACATTCCATGTGAGTGGAATAAGGTTGCAGATTGCCTAGCCAAGTGGGCCTCAGAGAATGGGCCTACGTGGCATATTACTGAGTTACAGATGCTTCCTATGTCCTTATATCAAAAACTAGTCCAACTGGTGGACCAAGATAATGAATTGTAACTATTGTTTTGACGTTCTTAATAAATTTTTACCCCTCACTTAGTTAAAAAAACAATACATAGTGTAGATGATATTTATATACTATATATCACCTCAGTATTGTACACTCATCAAACATAGACCTTTGTTGTTACTCTTAGTTTTGGACCTTTCTCACTTTTAGAATTCTTGCATCTGACTTATTGTGTGTTCCCCTTGGCCTATCTCTTGGTTTGACTAGTCTTATGTTCATGATCTAAACCTCATATCTTTCCCAAAATGCTTAAAACCTACTTATCTTCCACCTCTACAAGTTTTGAGTCAATACCTATGTTCCTTTTCCCTAGACACTACCATGCCAAATAGATAGCTACATCAACATAGGTGTCCTACTCCAATGAAATTTTATATTTCCCTAAAGTCATCAAATTTACAAATGAAATGTATTCTAATCATTAGCCTAAGTGCTTTAATGTGAGCTATTTATCCAAATGGATTGATATATATACAAGATCAACCTTCATTTATGAATCACTTGGGAAAACCTAACATACACCTATAAAATACCTAAGGCAACTTATCAAAGCACTAAATAAAGTACTTGATAAAATTAAAGATTCCCTATTTTATTGTATTCTCATATGAGTCATATGGATAAAACATATATAGTTTTTAAGTACTAAAGGATCATCCCAAGAGGAAAATTTTCCATGTTACAAGCCAAGTCATTATTATACTTAATTTTCACATATTGCATGATTCACACAAAATAAAACTTGTAGTGGAGAACTACATCAGCCTAAGGCCCTCTTTAGAGTATTATATTTGTAGGAAACACTAATTTATTGAATGGTATTTGGGTTTAACTTGACATCATGTACCTACTAACCCATTTCTCACCAAGATCATTATGAATATTAGAAACTATGGTTTTGAAATTTCATGAGGAGTGATTGTCCATGACCTAGATCTCAATGCACCAAAGTGAAGGTGAAGATATACCTAGAAACATCTAGGTGGTCACATCATTTTCCATTAAGTATATAGGACACTTGCATCAGGTTTAAATAGTATCATTGGCGCAACCATCCAAGGTTAACACTAGTGTCCATAGCTATATATTCACTCAATCTAAAATTTTGTGATTGTTCTAGAACCATCTTCTAGTTTGATTCCTACATATTCTATATCTAGAACTATGTTAGCATTAGAACACTATAACTACATTATTTATTTATCATTTCCATATTTAGCATAGTTTTACTTATTATTTTAAGCTTGTCTTCGCTTAATGAATTTAGCATATGTTATATCTGAGTTTAATATCTAATTGTCTTACTATAAATATAATTTATCACCCTTGTACCTTAGGCTATCTCTATCCCCTTTAACCCTACATAATATGAATATATAATTTTTAGGGTTAAATATTTTGTGAACCTGATCTTAACTCCAAACCCTAGTTCAATTATAGTTTTCTAATTTTTATGTTACTACTCCCTAATTGATATAAAATATGTGTAACATGAATGCATATATCACCTATTTTGGGTTCTAATATGTCATATTTTCTATGATTTGCTACATTATTTGCCTTGATTAATTTATTAATCAAATTCATGAAAGTGTTTTAAATTATAAACAACACTTGATCTCTCTTCAAAAATAATTTTTCAATTTTATAGAGCTAGTATGTAGATGCCAATGTGCATGATCTCAACCATTTATTATACTTAAATATTATTTAAATTATAGTTACCATCCCACACCCATTATTTTACCTATGTTTATATTGGATTATGTGATCCATGTTGTTACTAATTGAATAATTAAGGTTGCTTAACCCATTATGATACATATTAATATAAAATAGGTTCCTCCTAAACCTAAGCTTGTAATAAAATTGATAACATTATTGACCAATTGATAAATACACATGATAAAATTTTAATCCTTGATCTCCTAATTCAATCTAATATCTATAAGGATATCCTATATAAAGCATTGCATGAGACTTAATTTCTAATTAATATTGATCCTTCTTATTTTGTGGATATCATGAAATATTTTAAGAGTAATTCCAAGTTCATTATCTTTGATCCAAAAAATTTACCATCCAAAGATATTATTGTCCTAATTTTACCTTTGTTCATATAAGTGACCATACAAAATAAAGGCATCAAAATTATGCTCATTAATAATGGATCAGGCCTAAACATTTGTAGCATAAAATTCATAACCACCATTGGTATTAACATAAATATTCTTCAAAAAATAGTTATGCGCATAAAATGATTTGATAATTCACATAGCCCTTTAGTTGGTCAAATCACATTGGATGTGACATTAGGACCAAAAATAGTTTCAAATACTTTTTAGGTAATCTATCAATCATTACATTATAATTTACTTTTGGTTATACCTTGGATAAATTCAATGGAATTTCTCCCATATACACTTCATAGTTGTTTAAAATTTATACATGATTGGACCCTATTATCCATGCCTATTGATGATGAACCCTTCAAATTTTGAAACATGATACATTCTAAAAATGAAGGCATTCATATAATGGTACCACCTAAATAATGCATCCCTATTGGGCATATACACATTTATGAAATAGGTGAGTCAAGTATAATGGATCCTTTATCTATAGATGTAAATAAGGCACTAAATTCTAAGGTACACATAAATTCACATCAGGAGTAATAATAATTACCAAAGGAGACAAAAGAACCACAATGGCCCCCAACATTTGAGTTTACTTTATTGGTAAATACTGAGAACAAATATGGATATGTTTCACATTTATATTATAGTGATGATGATAATGCTTATGATATGATAGATGAGAAAATGTGAAAAACTAAAATTTGATCCACTTGATCACCTTTCACAAAACCTATTCTAACCTACAAGTCTTCATACACATAAGTTAAATCCACTTTTAGAAGATATAAATTGAATACATACGAGGGTAAAAAAAATAGTAGAGGAACATGTAAATGCTTGTTATTTCATAAATCTCACTTGAATGAAAATATTGAGTCGACATCATAAGGGTCACTTGAAAATTAATCATGTGAACAATATAGAGTCTTCTAAAAAAAATCACAACAAAATTTATAGATCATGACACAATAAGATACTATGGATACCATATTATCTATGTTACTTGAACATAGAATGACTTTTATAACTTCTACCAGACATAAATCATGCAGTAAACTTATACCTAAAAAACACATAATACCATACTATAAATATCATCTGATCTTTTTCCATAATACAAAAAAATGTGAGGGATTGAAGAAACTAATTGATAAATATAATAATCAAAGACATATTCATATTATGTTCAACATGAGAAAAACACAAAATATTTCACATCTTTCAGAAGAGAATTATCTCTCAAAATGATCAAAGCATGAAGGCTTAACTATTATTATAAATATTGATGGGGTATATTACCACCATATCCAATTTTATATTAACAATTGTAGACACTAAAAAACCATACTAAGTGTCGAAATACCTTGGGACCCTATCAAACCCTGAGTCTAGTTGACTACATAGTTAACTAGATTCACCAACTTACTAACTTAACCTTTAACCAAACCTTTTTAACCCCTTTTTTGACCCCTTTACCTTTGAAAACTTGATCATCGATGGTTAGCTTAACCATCGATGGTTAGCCTGACCGTTGATGGTTAGGTCCTCATCTTCTTAACACATCACCATCTATGTGCAAGATAATGAGGCATAATTAAATATGTTCACCTTATATAGTGCTAATGAACTCTATAGTATCATGATCAGTAGCCTCATCTTTTAAGGAACCTTCTATCTTCCATCTCTCCTTAGCTATAAAAGGAGGGGAGTAAGAGGTGAAATGGATCCATGTTTAAGCTATCAAGCATTCTTGCATATAAGTATTCAAGTCTTCTAGTATCCACTCTTCCTTTAATAACTCAACAAAAAAAAAGAGACTTGAATCTCTACTAAATTTTATTTTGAGGCCAGAGTACTATTACTCTAGTAAAATTTCCCTAGCCTTCAACCATTAGCCAACTAGCAAGCTATAAGTATATTCTACTTATTCTTTTTTTATTGGATTTCTAACCCACTAACCTGATCAGACCTATTTGTACCTTGTTTCCCAATTTTTGGATCCTTAACATAACCATTATCAGACCATTCACCCATTCTAACACTCTTTTTTTAGTACCTTTAGAAATCCATAGGCAATCATTGATGGTTAGCACAACTACTGATAGTTAGCTTAACCATCGATGATTCACCCAACCACCGATGGTCACTATGGCAAAAAATAAAAAAATATTTTCATCCCCTTAACCCTAACCAAACCTAACTTTTTATGTTCCTACCTGTTCATAGACCCTTTTCTAATTTGTAAACCTAACTTCACCCCCTTTAGCATAAGTATTGATATGCTTTTACTATATTTATTCAATTTCTTTAAAAAAAATTCTATTTTATTCTTGTATTACATTTCATGTACTTTATGTAAGTACCTTACTTTTATCATTTTCAACCTAATTGTTATTAAGAGTGGATTGACAGCCTCCTAACAAGCTTATGCTTATTGGATCTAGCTCGCACTAGGTAGTCCACCCAACTATCTTCCTAATAACCCCTTGGTTAGTGATTTTTTATTTATAGGTTATTCCTTCCATAGAAAAGATGAGTTTGCCATCTTTATTTGTATTACACATGTATCACCAACCAGGTTTTTCTACCACACCCTTATTACTAGTTTTTTTAATCTTATTTCAAAATTAAGAAATGAGTAGAAATTAAGAGAAACATTTTGGCATGCTCGGTGGGACATAATTACAAATAGTCCCCTCTTCTTCATTATTTTATGCTCATATAATGAAATCAAAATTTGTTTTGGGTATAAAATAAGCCTTGCATACATTGATTGCTTTCTTATTTTTAGTTCATCTAGTTAACTTAAAGGTAAAAGTATCAATCATAGTTTCACCTCTTTTATCATACACCATACCAAACCACTTATCAATGAACACATATTAACACCTAACATAAGGCCTAACTAGGATTTCATCACTAAGCGGTAAACCTTCACCCTTTGTCTATCTTACTTGAACTTCACTACCAAGAAGTGAAACCAAAACTTAGCTCTCTAGTTGAATCTAAACTCTGAAAATTAGTATATCTTGGCTAAGCACCTAACACCCTTATCAATATGATGTGTGAAGTGAGGGGGTAGGCCCCAACATCAATCAATGTACTAAATTTCAATACATATTTTGATAGCCATAACTAACCTAAAACCAACCATATACTTCTCTTCTAGTACCTAGTTTACAAACCAAGTCTTATAAGATTTTTTCTAACTTAATGCATAAGACAAAAGAGAGACTAAAAATAACCCTGGGAGGTAATGTACTTAGTGTGTGTTTTGCCTTTTTGAATTTTTCTTGTCTACTCTTTATTTTGAGTTGTTAAAAACCTTCATTCCACCATCTTTCCTCCATTTCCTTATCTAATGGGGAACCAACCTATATTCTCTCCTAGATATCCTAAATTTTCTAAGATCTTAGAGAATAACCATCTCACCTTAGAGTGATACCTTGCATCATGATCCACTTATGATGCTAACCTTACCTACAATACATCAAATCTCACCTACAACTAACCAACAACCTATCAATAACCATTTGATCATCATCATACCCAACAAACAACCTATCAACATATATCATATCAATCACTCCAACCTCATCAAACTTTTGTATACCTACCACAACTAACATATCAATCACCCCAACCATCATATCAATTATCTCAACCTACCTTATCAACCTTACCAAACGTATCAAATCAGCCCACCCTATCAACCTAGCCAACCTTGTCAACCATACCTAACCTCATCAATAACCAACCCATCCTCACCCATAATCAATCAAACCCTACTTATCACCTATCAAACCTCAACTACAACCAACCAATAAACTATCAACTACCACCTGAGCTAGTTATAATGTTAATAGATCATATGATTAAGTTAGAGTCATCTATTTCTAGTATCCATGATCAATCAAACCCCACCTAAAACCAATCAAATCTCAATTATAAAAAACCAACAACCTATCAACTAACATTTAACCATTATTAGGCTCAACCAAAAACGCATCAAAACCAACTTAATAATTTTCATAACCAACCTCAACTTCAACCTATCCAACCTCATCAATCATTGGGTCACCTACCCCAACCATCATATCAACTACCCTAACCCACTTTGAGGTAACCCTCTTTATCTTAACATTGAGATTTGGTTTATTCTCTTTGTAATCCAGCCAAAAACTATCAAACCAACCTATAAAACTCACCCAACCTATCAACTCAACCAAAAATATCAAACTAACTAAGCTCATAAAACTAATTAATTAACTCACAAACTCAAGATCAATCCATCATTAAACCTCTTTTTCCACCCATTATTATGCACACGAACAACCAAAGCCCTCAACATAATGAGGCTCATCCATCAAATCTGATCTTTAGCAAACCTATAACTAAGGAAACCATAATCTAATCCTTAACCAAACCACTTATTGATGAAGTGGAACCTTATCAAATTTATTTTGAAATAAAAATCAAGGAAACCAACTAACCTCTTCGAATTCACCTATTAATGGATCAACCTCAACCAAATAGTCAACCTCATCCACTTCACCTATTAGTGGATCAACTTCAACCAACCAATGTTCCTCTTCCACTTACCCATGTGGAACCAGCCAACCAACCTCTACAACTTACCCAAGTGGAACCAACCAACCAACCTCTTCCACTTGCCTGTGTAGAACCAACAAACCAACATCTCCCACTTACCCATGTGGAACCAACCATCCAACCTCTTCCACTTACCCATGTGGAGACAACCAACCTACCTCTTCCAATTACACATGTGAAACTAATCAATGAAACTTTTACACTTACCCATGTGGAACAAACCAATCAACCTTTCCCACTCACCCATGTGGAACTAGTAAACTTACCTCTTCTATTTACCATTTTTTTGGAACCTACCATTAACCCTACCTTACCAATCATCAACATAACCTTAACAACTATTAACCCTAAATCACCTACCATCAACCAAACCAAACCTACCATTAACCCAACCAAACTTACCATCAACCTAACCTTACCTATAACCATCCACCCAACCTTACTTCATAAACCAACCCAAGCAAAAAACCAACTCAACCATTTAACTTACCTCTCCCAACCAATCAAACCAACCTCTACACCAAATAAATCAACCACAATCAACATAAATTTGAACTAAACCATAACCAACCTATTTCTTCAAAACAAATAAAAACCAACCCATCAAATTAAAAAAACTTTTCTAACCTACCCTTACCTCACCCAAGCTCCCTCCTTGGGATAATCAGACACTATTATCTAAAATACCTTTATTTTGGGATAGTGTTGTCAAACCTACCCTAACTTACCAAAATTAGGCCCAAAAACCTTTTCTTAGCATTGGTACAATAGATAAAATACCACCTGAATCACCACCTATAAGCATGGCCTACTAGCCAATAGCAACTAATAACTAACAAACCTTTGGAAGATGGATGAAGTCATATTCACTCCTCATAAATGATCTTATTAACCAACACCTCACCTTGGAATCATTTTTCTATCTTTTACCATCCATGGAAAGAGTTAACTAGGGAAACTTTCCCTCCATAAGGTTTTTACCATTTATCAACACAAACCATGCCTTAACAATTAAACAAACTAACCCTTGGCATTTTTTCCTTAACCTATCAACCAACCAACCTTGAACTATTAGAGATTACCTTTCTCTTTAACCCAACCTAACTTGTTGGGAGTCGCCTTCTCCCCAACTTTTGGAGATTACCTTCTCCATCAATACAACCTAAACCAAGTGGTATAACAAATTAGGGTAACCCATTTGGACACCACTTAACCTATTTGAGAGTCACCTTCTCCCCCCAACCATTGAAGATTACCTTTTTCCACAAAATAATCATGTAACCAACATCACCTTTTCATCAATCCAAATATTTTCCCAGTATAATCAAGTGTTTAAAAGTAACTGAGGGACATCTACTCTCTTGATTGACATCAACCATTTATACAATCTTGGATCTAGGGCATATCAGAACCTCAACCTCCTCAAAATGATTTTGTATTTCCATACCTGTTCTTTGGCTAAACCAAGTTCCTAATCATCTTGTGTCTAACTTATGCTCATCCCTTTTTTTTCAATCACCTTCTTTTCCTTATATTTAAGGACAAACCTAGTAAAATAAGATCATGTGATTATCCATCTCAAACCTAGCCTAATCCTAAGCATGGATACCATAGCTCTACCCATGGCATGATCATAATATTACTTTGTAACCTTTTTAGGATGGTTCCCATGGTCATTTTGACATAAAACACCTCTTTTACCCATCATCAACCTCTGTGTGCTATAGATTTACCTCCATAAAGGAAAACCTTAGGCCTATATAAATAGTTCTTGTCTAAACCAACATATAAACAATTTGGGATACCAAACTATAACTTGGGTCAATACCTCTAGCATGTAGACTACTCCCTTGAAGGATAAATACCCCAAAAACAATCAAAATTGCTAGAACTTAAGGTTGACTGCTCCCTTAAAGGAAAACTATCAAACATGAGCAAATTCAAACTTAGACCACTCCCCTGAAGTATGGCTAAGTCAATTTTTTCAAAAATCAATCATTTGAATATTATCACATCAATCATATTCTAAAACCTATCAAATAGAGTAATAATAGACCCTATATCAAAATCAAACACCAATCAATCCTTATAAAGCTACAATCATCTTTCACAAAGACAACAATAGACTTCTTACATCGATAAGTCTACACTTAACATATGACATAAACTTGTCTATCATGGTTGCTAGGTGACTTATGGAAGGGGAAATTCATCTACATAATAATGTTACCCTACCTATCACCCAATACATATCACCCACTACCTATCATCCATCTCCCCTTCTGACCTACAAAAATCAAGGGATTTTTTAGCTTACTTGACACCATGTGATCAAGCTACTTTTTTTCAACCATATAACTAACAACAAAGAAAAATAATGATATGTTAGTATGTTCATAATCCCGCACGTCTTGACATCATGGTATTTTTAAATTAGATCATTTAGATTCCTCTTTAAAATTTCATGAACACTTAGGAAGACATCTCTTCCCCCTTTTGAGTCATTGAAACTAACCCATCAAACTAATCAATAAATTAACCTATGTGGGAGTCACCTTCTCCACCAATGAATTAATCAAACCAAACCCAACATTTGGATATTACCCTTATCCAACCTACCATTACCTTAACTATGAACCATTAAAGAGTACTTTCTCCATCAACCCAAACCATTGAAGATTACCTTTCTTCCCAACTAAATCAAGTGGTACATCAAATTGGGGAAACCCATTTGGACACTACTAACCAACCTTTAGAGAACACCTATTCTCTAAAAAATAACCATGAACCATTGGATAAAACCCTATCCAACCAACCAACTAACCATCCAATCACATCCACCTTGATGTTTTCCATTTTTAGCCCAAAATATTCATATATTTTTTGAGGAACTTTCCTTGGTCCTTTTGACTATATCGACCAACCTTTCCATGTTGAACATTTGAATTTTCACCACCTCATGTATCACTAGACCATTTTTATTTTTCAAAGGATCACTTCTTACCTCAAATAACTATGAAAACACTAAACCTATCTAGGAGACTTATAGAGTAACCTGATCAACTATGACCAATACTATGGACTAGTTATCATATCACTCATACTTCTAGAACTAAGCTTATTTTTACCAACATTAGCAATCTTAGTCTTTTTATGATCTTTACTATCATAGTTAGTTCCACTTTATGCACATATTTGCATGTAAAATGCCAAACCCACCTTTTTGTCACCATATACCACTTATCAAAATCTAACTCAATTTCAATTTCACCTCATTAACTCATGGTTTTATGGGGAACACATCCTCCCATACTTAGGGCAAATAGACCTTTGACCAAGTAATCCATTTTTGTTTTACAGTTTGTTAATTCAAAGTTGTATAACAAAAATGGGAAAAAGAATACCTCCTCCCATACTCGAGGCAAATAGACCTTTGACCAAGAAATCCATTTTTTTATAGCTTGTTAATTCAAAGTCACATAATGAAAGGGGTAAAATATAGACACTAAAAAACCATACTATGTGTCAAAATACCTTGGGACCCTTCTTGACCCCATCAGACCATGAGTCTAACTAACTACCTAATTAACTAGATTTAGTAACCTACTAAATTAACCTTTAACTATACATTTTAAACCCTTTTGTTGACCCATTTACCTTTAAAAACTCAATTTTCAATGGTTATCTTAACCATTGATGGTTAGATCGACCATTGATGGTTAAGACCTCACCTTCTTAACACATCACCAACTATGTGTGAGATAACGAGGCACAATTTAATTTTTTACCTTACGCGCTATTAAATTATTTATTCCATATCTATTTTCTTATAAAATGAGGGGAGTAGGAGGTAAAATAGATCTATGTTCAAGCTATCAAGCATTCTTGCATATAGGTATTCAAGTCTTCCAGCATCTAGTCTTCCTTTAGAAGCTCAACAATAACAAAAGAGACCTAAAACTATATATAATTTTCCTTTGAGGCCAAAGTAATATTACTCTATAAAAAAATTTCCAACCTTTAACCATAAAAAAACTAGTAATCTAAAATTTTATTCTACTTATTCTTTATTTCATTTGATTTCTAACCTGCTGACCTGATCAAACCTAGCTATACCTTGTTTCCCGACTTTTGAATTTTTAATAGAACCATTATAAGACCATTAACCCATTTTATAACTATTTTATAAGTACCTTTATAAATCCATATAAAAACATTAATGGTTAGCACAACTACTGATAGTTACCCCCAACTATTGATGGTTACCCAACTATAGATGATCAGCTTAACCATCGATGGTTCACCCAACTATTGACAGTCACTATGGTATAGAATAATAACAAGTTATTTTTATCCCATTAACCCTAAAAGAACCTAAATTTATATGTTCTTACCTATTTATATACCCTTTTCTAATTTTTTGAACTTGACCTCACCCCCTTTAACACAAGCATTAACCCTCTTTTGCTATATTTAGTCATTTTATTTAATAAGCATTTTATTTTATTCTTGTATTGAATTTCATTTACTTTATTAAAGTACTATACTTTTATCATTTTCAACTTAATTTCTATTAAGAGTGGATTGACAACCTCCTATAAATCTTATACTTCTTAGATCTAGCTCGCACTAGGTAGTCCACCCAACTATCTTGCTAACAACCCCTTTGTTAGTGATTTTTTATTTGAAGGTTATTCCTTCCAAGCCAAAGAGTAGTTCACCATGTTTTTTTGGATTATGTATGTATCACCAACCAGTTATTTCCACAAAACCCTTATTACTAGATTATTATCTTCTTCCTAAATTAATAAATGAGTAAAAATTAAAAGAAACAATAAGTGGGATACAACTTATGTCAAAAAATTTCTTGCACAATTAGGACATAATATATATTAAAGAATATACTCTCCTTTAATACTAAAATATTGAGGATATATTCAATTACCTATAGCATATGGCCCATGTGTGGAACCTTCCATAATATAGATATTAGACAATGAACCACATTTACAATTAAAGTTTGGATGTAATTTGATAGTCAAGTGGAATGCTAAGATATATAATATAAACATGTGTGTTACTTTTCTTGATATGAGTACATATATTTTCATACAATGTGATGGGTATGATTATTTACCTACACCATTGGCTTTAGGTAAACCATTAACATAAAATTTGAGGTGGTGGTAATGAAATGATATAAATAAATCTTGATAAATTTTATATGTGGTCCTACACCTTTTGATGATGAGGAATTCCTTGATTATACATCTTCAAATATTCCAAAAAAAATAAAAATAATTAAAAACATTCAAAACTCAAAAAACACTTTCAATGTAACACATATTCTATTGTCTTATTAACATCTATGTGTTAGTTCTATGTTAATGTATGGCTTATTAGTTAATCCTAAATACACATTTTTGTCATGCTTCTACTTAAGGGTGATACAGGCATACAAAAGTACATGATTTATTCATATTTTAGATATTGTGTCTTCCTTTTACTTATGTCATATGGACATTGGGGGCAGCCACCACTATCATCACTATACTTCTATGGTATTTACATTATCATGTTTTGAGCTCATATATGTACTCACACATGTATATATACATGATTATATATTTCATAGGGTACTTGATATGATATGCACTTGAAAGTTTTAGATATCACATTTGATCTATGGGCTACTATGACATATTTATGATAGTTTCTTAAGATTTACTTTATGCACTTCTTTGAGTGTCTTACTTTTTTATTATTTTTATTATTCAAGAATATTAATATGATAATTTTTATGGCCCCCATGCCTATATATTATTTATTTTACATTTAAATATTTCATTATTTATTTAATGGACATTTTAATATGTTATTCTTTCTTTTTTGGACATTTGACTGAGTCAGGTCCCTTTGAATTTGAAACATTTGAGCATGCCTCTTGTTTATCATCTCTTTAGACCATTGCCTTTTGACTTGATTTTGAGTCCTCTTGTGTGTTTGTGCTTGTTTCCTATTGATATTTTAGTATTATTATATAAACATTTCCATGATCTTTATCATGCATCTTTGGCCTTCATGTGATCACATTCTCTTATGTGCTTCAAATATATAATTACCTTGACATGTTATTCTATATTCTACATGGTTACATACATAGATTAATTAGTTGTGTTATCCTTTGCATGTTAGGTATCTACTAGTTTTTATTCTTCACTCAACTCAAATGGGGGCATATCAATGGGATCATGTCATATAGGCATGTTATTCACATTTGGCATAATTATTAGATTTAGTGGGGGGTATGCTTTAAAATCTTACTTTCCACACTTATTCAGTATTTGTCACTTATATTAGTTTTTAGATTCAGTGGGGGCATATCATATAGGTATGGATTCCATACATTCATAGTTTTAAAATTTAGTGGGGGCATGTCATATTGGCATGGATTCCACACATTCAAATTTTTTAGATTCAATTAGAGCATGATTTGAAGTAATGTTCTCCACACATATTTAGTCTATTCAAAGTTTTATATTCAATGGGGGCATGCTTTGGAAGCATGTCATCCACACTTATTCAGTATTCAACATATCTAGATTATAGTCGGGGCATGTTTTGGAAACATGTCCTCCATGTTGAATCTTATTTAATTTTTCATATTTCTAAATATATATTTTTGGAACACTTTGGAATTATGTTCTCCACACACACAATTTCCAAATTGGCCAAAGCACATAGTTATATGATTCAGATTCACAAGTATGGTATAATTCTATACATTGGTACCATTATTATACATAGTTTCAAAAGGAGACATTTATAATATGCATTTAATGTGTAATGTGTGCCTAATATTTAAAAATTAAAATCAATTTCAATTTCAAAACACTGTCAGGGACTGTCACAACCCACTTTATGAATAATATTGAGTCAAACTACTAGTATTTGGTTTACTTTTGATATGTTTGGGGTGATTAAATCATTGAATATTTCCAAGTTTTTAGGTTGGACTGTATAATCTAGGATTACCAATTTGATATTATGGTTTGACATTATTCAATTATTATCATTAGTTCATAAGTATTATTGTGTTTCATAATTGAGATAATCTCAACTATCAGGTGGAAACTCACATTTTCTCCAAGGTTGGGGGCATGTGACTTCCAATCTCTCTACATATATATATATATATATATATATATATATATATATATATATATGCACTTTACATATTTATATATATTTTTAATAATATTAGTTTTTCATTCTTTCAATGATACATATTTTAGATCAACTTGTCAATAGGTAAGGTGATTATATAGATACAAAGGTTTACTCCTAAACCTTCTTCTTTCAATTTAATTTTTTTAAATAATTTAAATTTTAGAATATATGAATTGATTAAGTAATGTAACATGCTCTTGGTTTTAGGTTAATCAAAATCAAAGCACTCAAGTTGGACTCAAACAAAGGTAAGATGTGTTATACACACCAAATTAAGCATTTATTATCCTGTAAATTATCAATTTCATTACTATATTAAATAGGGGAAATGTATAATATATTTATGTATTACATAACACCTAAATCTTGTACACTTGGCAAACTTAGAACTTAGTTATTCCTTTTAGTGTTTTACCTTTCCTACTTTCATATGTCTCATATCTACCCTATCTTGTGTTCCTTAGCCTATCTCTTAGTGTGACCTATCTTATGTTGATTAACCAAACCTTATATTTCTTGGAATTCTTAAAACCTACTCATCTTCAACCTTTTCAAGTTTTGGTCTGTATCTATTTTCATGTTACATGGACACTAGCATCTTAGGTAGACACCTACATCAATATAGGTGTCATGTTCTGATGTAAGTGTGTATTGACATAAAGCCATCCAATTTTCAAATTAAATTTATCCTAATGGTCATCCCAAGTGGTTTAATGCTACTTCTCTAAAGGTGTTGACATAAATACAAGATCAAGCTCACCCATTCCTCACCTGGGAAAACCTAACTTACATGGAGAAATAACCTAATAAAATTTATCAAAGCATTAAATCAGGAAGTAGATAAAATTAAAGCTTCCATAATATATCCTATTTTCATATTAGTCATAGGGGAAAAAATACATATGTCTAAATTACTAAAAGAGTATACTGAGAGCCTAATTTTCCAAGTTACAAGTTAGGTCACTATTTTACTTATTTTTCACATATTTCTTGATTCACACACAAGCCAAAATGTAGGGGAGAACTAACTAATTATAAGGCCCTCTTTGGATTATTATATATGTAGGCAAGTTTCATTGATAAAAGGCTCTTTACATTCAACTCGACACTATGTGCCCAATAAGACATTTTTTCCTAAGGTCACTATGAAGATGAAAAACTAAGGTTTTTTAATTTCATGAGTGATAATACATGATCTATATCTCAATGCTATAGAGTGAAGGAAAAGATAGTCCTAGAATCATTCAGGTGGTTACCTCCCTTTTTCTAGGTATTCTATACATGACACATGTGCTAATTTAAACAGTAGCATTGATACAACTATTTAATGCTAACACTAGTGTCTATGCCTCCAAAGGCACTCAATCCAGTTTTTTTAGACTATCTCAAAATCATCCTCTATTATACTTCTTACCTATTCTAAATCCATAACTATGTCATCATTAGAAACAACTAATTACATTACTTCTTT
Organism: Torreya grandis; assembly: GCA_037957365.1. Lineage (NCBI taxonomy): Eukaryota > Viridiplantae > Streptophyta > Pinopsida > Cupressales > Taxaceae > Torreya > Torreya grandis. The sequence goes on along the minus strand of JARHVA010010497.1, from coordinate 30,917 downwards.
GTCATTTCCATATTGATCATAGTTGTACTTACTATTTTTAGCCTGTCTCAATTTAATAAATTCAACATATGTTATATCTAAGTTTAGCATCTAATTGGCCTGATATAGAGATAATTTATTTCCCTTGTACCTTAGGCTATCTCTATCTCCTTTAACCATAGATAACTCTAATATATAATTTATATGGTTAAACACACCTAAAATGAGTATTGCAAACCATAAATAAGTTAATTTACTTATCTCAATGTCATTTCTAATTTAATAAGTGCAATTTGATTAGAAATTCAAATTTATATATTTTATGGTATATCTTATGAAATATGATTTTTAATAATTTTGGTCTATTTAGATCCATTAAATCTAAAATAATTTAAAACAATTAAATATGTTTTATGTAAATTTTTCAATAGTATTATTGATTTACATGTTCTAGGATAATGACACTTTATCTATATTATTTTACTAACATATGATGTAATTAATTTTTTATTTTTAGATGAGTGCTTATAGAAATAGGTTCACACACATCACATAAAAATGGTTGTATATATATATATATATATATATATATATATATATACATATATATATATATATATACATATATATATATATATATACATATATATATATATACATATATATATATATACATATATATATATATACATATATATATATATATACATATATATATATATATATACATATATATATATATATACACATATATATATATATATGTATATATATATGTATGTATGTATATATATGTATGTATATATATATATATACATATATATATGTATATATATATATGTGTATATATATATATGTGTATATATATATATATATGTATATATATATATATATGTATATATATATATGTATTTATGTATATGTATATATGTATATAT
>JARHVA010010497.1:0-27500 GCA_037957365.1 Torreya grandis | reverse complement strand
AGGGTTAATGTAAGTAGTGATCAGGATAACAAGGGTTCTAGATCATGCTATCATACTTCCCCTAACCTATTTTTTCCCCCTTATGATTTTGATGTATTTTTTATTTCATGTGTGTAGATAGACATAGGGTTTAGATATTGAAATAGACCTAAAATGAGCTTTGTCAACATTCAACCTCCAAAATATCATACATAGGCTCATACAAAGACAACAAATAAAACCCAAAAAACTTAAGTCTCAATGAAAATAGAAGTTGAAGAGGACTATAGTATTGGACCTTAGGGTGTCTTATTTTGGTGCTCTTATCATTTTAGAAAAATAAAGATAGATCCAAATTCTTGACGTCTTCCTTATCTTGCACCACAATTTCTAGCTCCTGAATCATTCGTTATAACCTATTTTTTCAGATAAGTCTACTTCTTTCCATATACAATTGATTTGATTAAATTGATGTAAATCTATATTTTACTATATTTTCTTCCTTATTTCAAACCCTTTATTGTTTAGGAACTAGACCCTAATTTTCCCAAAAATATTAAAACATTTGGTGAACCTGACTTACTTTGAACCAATCTAAAACCCTAGGTACCCTTAGGTTTTTTACTTCATAATTTTATGTAAAAATTAAATTCCAAATTTTTTGATTTTTGTATCATTTTTTGTGCATTTATTGTATTCAAAATTATTTTTAAAATTTAAATTATTGTAATAATTTTCAAAAATTCTAAAACCCTATCCCAAAGCCCTAGATTTCTAAACTAGGTCCTCAAACCCCAAGCCTTCCTTACAATTTTTAGAAAAATATTCTAGATTTTTTGCAAATTGATTAGAGTTTCAAAAATATTTTCAAATTCTCTATATTAATAGTTATTTTGGGAAAAAATTAAGTTTCAAAATTCTGATTTTTGTATAAATTTTTGTGAATTTATCTTGTTCAAAATTATTTTTAGAATTTAAATTATTGTAATAAATTTTAAAGATTCTAAAACCCTAGCTCGAAACCCTAGATTTCAAAACTAGGTCCTCAAACCCCAAGTTTTCCTCCCTTACAATTTTTAGAAAAATATTTTGAAATTTTTGCAAATTGTTTGGAGTGTCAAAAACATTTTCCAAATCTCTATGTTGGTAGTTATTTTTGCATTTATTTTCTTAATAATACTTTTAAATATTATCTTTGGTGAAATAAATAAAATGGCCACTAAATCACTTCTTCCCTCTCTTTCCATAGATCAATTTCTAAATTTTTATCATAATTATGAATTGAATGGACAAATTTGTAAAATTCCACATTAGCTAAAAATATGAAAAATTATTTCTTTTACAATGAAGATAATTACTATTGTTGTAATGAGTAATATGATGATACATGTGAAAATATTAGTGAAGAAAAAGTAGATTCATCTTCTTCTCTCAAATCTATCTCTTTTTTCCCTCTTCTAAAGAAAATAATTTTGATAAATGGCAAAGGTACTTTTTAACACATTCTCCTATTCACAATGCACCAAATGAACAAATTAGTCATGCACTTCCAATTGAACCTCTTATTGGTGATAATTTTATTCCATGTGAACCTAATCTCTCTCTCTCTCTCTCTCTCTCTCTCTCTCTCTCTCTCTCTCTCTCTCTCTCTCTCTCTCTCTCTCTCTCTCTCTCACACACACACACACACACACACACACACACACACACACACACACACACACACACACACACACACACACACACACACACACACACACACACACAAACACACACACACAGAGACACACACACACACACAGACACACACACACACACAATCCATATATGGATATCATAGATGCACATTATATGCCAATTTTAAACGATAATTTATTGCATATTAGAAAATAATTAAATTACCCTCTTACACCTCTCCCTAGTAACAATAGAAGTGATAACGAGTATGATAGTGACCATGTAAATGAATATGGAAATGAGAGTGATTATGAACAATATGTCAATTATGATAATGCATTGAACAATGATGATTATCATGCACATAGTGAAGAATAAAATGCATCTCATGTTTATAAATCTTCTCTCATTCCTCCTCTCAAACATAATGCACTACCAAATGGTTTTTCTACTTTGATGCATTATTCTATTTCAAATAATACACATGATAATGATAACATCACATATTCTACTCAATTAGAATGTGATTCACGAAAACATAAAGATACCAATGAATCTCCCAAGCCACCCCTCACTACAGTAGAACCTAGTTCTCACTCTTCATCTAAAGAGAATGGTAACCCACCTCCTTCTAGTAAGGTCCAAGTTACCATTACTCTCAAGGTTCAAGTGAGCACACCCCCTCTTTATCATCTAATTGCTAAATGTAGCATTCCCATGGATAAAATAAATGATGAAATTCAATGATTAAATGAACTACATCAAGATGCTAATATACCATGCTAGGAGATTATTTCTTTGATGCATGTAGTTGGTGAATTACAACACCAAGTAAATATCCTTACCTTGGAAAACAAGGCTTATAAATCTTGGATGGATGCCAATTATTTACATGGTAACCTTATTTTGAATATATTCATAAAAGCTTTAATGCCTAAGAATTTCTAGTTACCATCATTGCCTCACTTTTATGGAACTAGAGAGCCATTCATACACCTTCAAGCCTTTTGGAAGGCTTTGCCATCTCTTACGAGTTATTTAATTATATTGGTGTTGTTCTAGTAGACATTAGTGGGGGAAGCAAATAATGGGTTCTTTCATCTACTCCCCATTGGTTCTTTTCATGCATATGATGACTTAGAGGAGGCATTTCTTAGACATTACATAGTAAACATAGTCCCTCGTGTTACATATGAGAAATTTGCCAAATTACATCAGAATACTTTAGAGCCAATTAGTGATTATATTTTATGATTCAAGATACACATGTTAAGATTTTTCTATAAACCAGTAGATTTAGAGATTCAACATATCTTTATTAAGGGGCTTTGCCAACCTCTTCTAGAGCATCTATTGTATTAGATAGAGTCCTCTTTTAGGAACTTATGTTATATAGTTCTAGCCTTGGAAAATAAATTGGGATTGATTGAGGTAGATTCAGTTGATCACATTACTCTAGATTTCATAATAATACCTCCATCTACAACTCCTAACACACATCATCCACCATGTCCTAAACAAGATAGGAGACCTCAATCATAAAAGCAACTAGTTAAGAATAGAGAACCAATTTATAAAGAATAACCTATATTATGCACAACAAAAAGTAGTATTAAGGCACCATTACAATTTGATTCAGAGCGGGATAACCCATATGTCATATTATTAGCACTACTCGATAGGAGATTAATCACATTGCCTTCTACTCATCGATGAGATCCACATATTTTATAGATATAGCCACATCAACCCTTTTATAACTATCATCATATCTATGGACATAGAGATAATGATTTGTATAGACTCAAACATTGGATTAATAGATGTGTTGATAATGACATTATAGCATTTACATAAGGGGCACTGAGCTCTCCTTCATCATGGAACCCTAGACATCATCCTTCCATGACTGAGTCATCCTATGACATTCGGTCATAGCAATCATTGATCACTCATTGTGAGAGTAGTGTGGGTTCTAGGATATAGCCTCATAGCAGATCTCCTCTTTCAACTATTTAGAAGGTTTGGAAACTAGTACAATGAGGGCAACCTACATATATAAATGTAGTTTGAGTATATAGTGTAGTTCCATATACATATTGTTGTCCCCCAAAAATAACAATCATTTTTGGAACAACATTTGAATTGTTTTGGTTTTACAGACCAAAATTGTATCTTCCATTTTTTAAAATTTGTCTTAGATATTCAGATTTCTCATTTTCAGAGCTTCTCAAAAAATCTATAGACTTTGCAAGTCAAGTTCAATGGATTTTACATGTTGATTTCTACAGACTTTGTATTTTTAGTTTCAATAGGCAGGTTCATTTATATAGTTTCAAAGACTTCTGCAGGCAGTTTTCAGTCAAAAGAATTGATTTTCAACATTTGTTCATTTTCTGGGTTTGGTTCAAAGTTTTGGTTCATGTGAAAATATTCATCGGCAAGCATCTGAGTGAAAAAAGGAACTTGAACCATTGAACTGAACCATTTAACCATTTTGGTTCAAAGGTTGAACGAGTTCAAGGTTCAATGACAGGTTCAACCAAAAGCATAGTTCAATGGTTCAATTAAACCAAGTAGTTCAATGCTTTATTTAATTCAATTGGTTCATTCTTTCAGTTCATCTTTTGGTTCAATGTCTACAGGTTCAACAACAGGGGCTTGATGTGCTTCATTGAACCATTGAACTAGTTTAATAGATTGGTTCAACGGATTGGTTCGATCAAATTGTTCAACTATTGGTTCAAAGGCAAGTTCAACATCTTGATTTAATGCTTAGTTCATTGGCTTGTTTTATTCATTGAACCATTGGCTTGAACCATTGGCTTGAACCATTGGCTTAAACCATTTTGGTTTAAAGCCTTGGTTCAACCAATTGGTTCAATGTCAAAGTTCATTGGATGGTTCATCAACTTTTGGTTCAAAAGGACTTGGCACGCTTCATTGAACTATTGAACCGGTTCAACTAATGGTTCATCGTCCAAGTTCAAAGGGGTGGTTCAATGCAAAAGAATACTTTCCAAAGGACAAGTGCCCTTGCAAAGGTCACTTAATCAAGAAAATCACCTTTCTAGAGGATAATTTTTCTAAGAAGCCGAAATGTAATTCTTTCAGATTTGTCTAAGGCAATTTAAATTTTTTGTTTAAGACTTAATTCTTTTAGATTTTTGTCTGAAGGAATTCATTTAGACAAAAAGTCTAAAATAATTCCAAATGGCCAAGGACCCCAAAGAAATTTTCAAAGAAACAAATGCGGGAAAAATATGAAGACTTGTTCAAATAATTCCACAGACTTTTTATCTGCAAGAATTTTCCCCAGACTTTTTGTCCACGGGAATTTTCTGTGGGACAAATGTCTGAAAAATTACCCATAGGGAGCTTTCAAACAAAACACCTAGGAATAATCCCTAAGGAAACATCTGCAGAGAAAATTTACCCAAAGGATTTGTCAGTGGGGATTGCTAAAACCAAAGGGCTGCCAAAGGACCCCAGAGGGCAGGTACCCTTGCAGGGGACTCTTGGTAGCCGAAATAAAGGACTATTCAAACATTGGTCATTTCTCAAAATTTGAAAGGGTAAGTCCAAGCTAACTGGGTAAGGCTGAAAGTCAAAAGAAGACCAAGGGGTGACGCCCACAAAGACGTCAAATTTAGTGTAGTCGACTAGCCATTGGAAGCATATTGATGGGCATGTAAATGCCAATTTTAAAGGTAGTAAAATAGCCATTGATCCTTTCATCCACAAACCCGAATGCATTTCTAGAATTCAAGACAAAAACTAGCTAAAAATGAGGAAAGACAGAATAATGGATGAATCTAGGACACGATTCAATCAATCTGGAAAGGAAGAATGATGAAGACAAGATCAGACTGACAGCTAGACATTGAAAGTTGTAATCTTTCAATTACGTAGCTTAATCATTTACATTGAAAATATAAAATGGGTAAAAGGCCCCAAAGTTCTAGCTTGTCTTCCTAACATTTCCCAATGCATCATGATGTATCACTATTTTTGAGTCCTTCAAGTGGCTATATATGGGAGTTTTTTTCATTGTAAAATCATCTTCTTTTTGACAATCTGAATGAAACTCTGCCAAAATTGAGAGGCATCATTGAGACTTTGTTCTTAATCTGTTGATCATATTCTGTTAATGGAATAAGAAAGCAAGGGACTTTTTCAGACTTTGTGCTATAAATTCTTTGTGGTCAAGGAAACTATTCTTATGTTTATTTCCTTGATTTATCTTCTGTTTAATTGATTTAATAAGAAAGATTAGTAAAATTAGTCAGGAAGGTGTCCTGAAGAATCAATTTTGGAGAGAATTTGTGCCCCCATAGCTACCTTCAGTGTGTTTTCTTTCCATTGTTGTGTAAAGGACTCTGAGAAGACTTTGAGCTTTCATTTCCCTTCATATATTACTCTTAAGCATTTCAAGAAGAGACTTTGAGCTCTATTTTGATTTTCTGGTTACCATACTTCAATTACATTTTGCTTTTATTTCCAGGGATATTCTTGTGGCTGACTGAATAGTTTTTCTTGAAAGAAGAGGAGAGTTGTCTATCATTCCTTGAGTTTTTCCTTTGTTTTATATACATCATCTCTGAAGAAAGAGAGATGAATCCATGATCCTACCTTTGAGTATTATTTTCTATTTATACATATACATAACATATCCACAGGGAACCTCCCCTTGATGAGAGGAGAGAGCAGTCTCCTTTTGATGTGATAAACTTACACATTAAGATGACTAATATTCTTACTTTGGCTGATAAGACCTATTTTTTTTACCAGTACGTTGATAGACAAAATATTCAACCAACATTTTTTGGTGACTCCGCTAGGGAAATATCCATTATCCATTTATAGTCTATCCATTCTATTCACATCCATACCAAAAGAAAAGAATGCATAGTTTAAAGCCTTAAGCTTTAACTGAAGCAAAGTCAAATCTTTTCCATTTTTGTTTTACAATCTGGCAGATTCAAGGTATACACAAAGCCAAAGGGCTAAAGGTGTCATTGATCCTATGTTCGAGTTGGTACAACAAAGTGATTTTGATCTATTTCCTTCACCATCTTGTCTCCAATGAACGAAGAGCTTCCCTCCTACTAAAGACAGATCTCCATTACCAGATGAAGTATCTACTACTGTTGATAAAATTGTGCCTATAATTACCCCTTTGAGATTTTTTATCCCTCCTTTTCAGTATCCTATAATGGCAATTCAAGGCCCCTGGGGTAATGCTTTTGGTCCTCTCAATATTACTTCTCCTCTACATGAGCTTCCACGTAGTTATAGGAAGAATTTTTCTAAATTATACGGTGATGGGAAAGTTCATCCTGATGAACACATTATAGCATTCAATATAGCTTATGGAGTAATCAGAGTAGAGTTTGAAGATGTAGCAGTCAGACTTTTTGTTGAAACACTACAAAGTCTTACTATAAATTGGTTTTATCATTTACAAGCTTGATCTATGACTAATTGGAATACTTTGAAAGCTAAGTTTGAAGCTAGATTCAAACCTACAGAGGATGCACATACACTTCTGGCTCAACTTACACAAATGAAAAAAGAGCCGCATGAGCCTATGAGAGACTTCATAGCTAAATTTGACAAGTTAAGAAATAGAATTCCTATGATTACCAGACCTACAACTGAGAATCTCAAATGCTTTTTCATTAAGTCTTAGCTACCTGAAGTCAATTTCCTCTTGAGACGTGCTGGCCAAATAGATCTCGCTGTAGCTCAAATTTTGGCCACTAAAGTAGAAGATGATCTCATCTTAGTAGGGAAAATAAGAAGAGATCCCAATAGAAATAGAGCTTCATCATCTTTTGAATTTGCATCTACAAGCCACAGATCTAATGGTGCAAAAATTAGCAAATGAGCTCCTTTCTCTCAAAAAGCAAATGGCTCAAGGAATGTCTTCTGCTCCTACATATAGAAGAACATTCCTAAATCAGTCATATCAAGGCAATGTTTCCAAAAACCAAGGACAACAAAATCACCTTCCTCCCCCACAAGGGAAACTTGCCCTGGAAGCTCCTCTAACTAATTTAGTAATGGGATACCTTGAAGCAGAATCAGAATTCTCTTTTCATCCTGAATTAAATCAAGAAAATGACACTTATATCATTGAAGACAGTCAAGTAGAATTAGCTGATGACTCCCACATTGGTTTCCTAAATTATCAGGATGAACCTAGAAGCAAAGGAGAAGCTTCAGATGGATCATATGTAGTGTTTACCAGGTCTAAAAACCAATCAGTCCAATAGGCTAATAAAAAAAAGATGGAAGAATAACCACAGCCAGCAGTCACAATTGTCAAGCGTGGGATAGCTCTACCCTTTCAGCCAAAAGATCTGGTAATCACTCAAAAGGTAAATACATCTATTTCATCTTCCCCTTTTACTTCTAATTTGTAAACTAGCCTACCTCTCATCCCTCTTAAAACTTAGAAAGCTAAATTACCTTTCTCTATACCTATCTCGATTCAACCATTTGATATAATTGATCATGTCAAAAAGACAAAAATGTAGATGTCTGAATTTGAATATTTGTAATCCAATCAAATCAATTGAACAAGCTGGTCAAATATGTTAAAAATTATATGGTCTTTGCAGGACAAAAGGCCAAAAAAGTAACTTTTGATTCTTTAATGAATACACCTATTCCAAATAATCTAATTATCATTCTTCCAGCTGCTTTTGGAAAAATAGAACCCTTCTACATTTCCCTATTAATCAATGGCCACAAGCTGAGTAACTATATAATAGACTCAGGTGCATCTAACAATGTTATGCCTACCAAAGTCACTGAGTCTCTTGGTCTCACATTGACCAAGACATTTGGCAGATGTTTCTCCATGGAGAACAAGCAAGTGCCATTGTTAGGGCAAATCAAAGATGCTCAATTTTCATTCACAACCTTTTCAGACAAGAGATTAAAATGACTATATTAGTGGCTAACATCCCAACATCTTATGGCATTTTGCTTGGATGTGATTTTTGTAACGATGTGGGAGGAGAACTGAACATGGATCTATCTGAGGTAAGGATCCCTGTCCAAGGTGTGATGAAAAGATTACTTCTTGAAAAGGAAGCAAAGTAAGTAGTTACCAAGATGTTAGCTCCTGAAGCTCAAATCCTCTTTGAATCCATAGGTATGGGTAATTATTTTTTATATACAGATCATGAAGAAAGACCCTCCATCTTTGATGAGGGAAATTCTGAAATAAAGCTAGTATCCAATGAGATTTGGACTCTAGAATTTGATGGTAGTTGTTCCTCTACTGGTTCTGGAGCTAGAATTATCTTGATATCTCCTCAAGGAGATTTATTTCCTTCATCCTATAAGTTATAATTCAGTAACACAAATAATATAGCTGAATATGAATCATTGTTATTGGGTATGAAGGCTACTCAAGAAAGAGGCATCAAGTTTCTTCATGCTAAAGGGGATGCCAAATTAGTGGTCTGTCAAGTGAAAAATTCATATCAGACCAAGAATGAAAGGCTGCACCATTACCATAATCTTGTTTGGGACCAAATTGAAAGCTTTGATGCTTTCAACATTTCTTCCATTCTAAGAGAATCCAATGATAGAGCTGATGCACTTGCTATTTTAGGAAATTTTTTAGTTCCTCATTTTAATTTTAAAGAAGATAAATATACCATTGAGCTGGTCTATAGGCCACGTGTTCCTAACAATACTGATTATTGGCAAATTTTCAATGATGATCAGCAGATCATTGCCTTCTTGGAAAGAAAAGACAATTTTGAACAGTTGTATTTTAAAGGCAGTGAATCTCAAAAATCTGAATTTGTTTCTGAATCTAGTTCAGATGTAAATGGAGAGTTCTTACAGCTGAAAGGAAATATAATTCCTAAAGGCCTGGTTTCTCTTGAGAAGCTATTTAACAAGCATGATAGATTCGTCAAGAAATAGCAGACAGATTCAAATTTCTCTCAGGGATTTGACCAAGTGAATCTGACCAACAAATAAAATACAAAAATGGTCAACGTTGGTAAGTGTTGTACACCTGAAGAAAAATTCAAATTTACTTCTTTGCTCTATCAATACATTGATGTCTTGGAATATTCATATGAAGATCTGAAGTCTCTCAGACCTGATGAAATCTACCATCATATTCCTCTCAAGGCTGATTCAATGCCTTACAAGCAAAAATCCAGACAATACAATCTAAAAATTTTAGGTACAATTATGTCTAAAATTCAAAAAATGTTAAATGCTAGAATTATTTTTCCAATCCATCATTCTACATGGATTGCAAACATAGTTCCTATAAGGAAGAAAAATGGCAAAATCTGTATTTGTGTAGATTTCTAGAATTTGAATCAGTCATCCTTGAAAGATAATTATCCTTTGCCAATCATGGACCAAGTGCTTTAAACAGTAACATGATCAGAAATGTTATCAATGCTAGATGGCTTCTCAGGGTATAACCAAGTTGAAGTTACTGAAGCTAACCAACACAAGACTGCATTCACCACACCTTGGGGTACATTTGCATACAAAAGAATGACTTTTGGCTTAATAAATGTTGGTGCTACTTTTCAGAGAGCTATGGACATGGATTTCAAAGATGAGATTGGCAAATTCATATTTGTATATCTTGATGATTTAATTGTCTTTTCAAAGCATCGATATGATCATGTACGCCATTTGCAGCAAGTGCTAGAGTGCTGCCAGCAAAATGGTATTTCTTTGAATTCTAAAAAGTATGTTTTTAGAGTGATAGAAGGGAAACTCCTTGGACACATTGTGTCCAAAGAAGGCATAAAGATTGACTCAAATAGAGTCAAGTCTATTTAAGAGCTGAATTTGCCTGCAAGTAAGAATGTTGTTCACTCTTTCTTTGGAAAAGTAAATTTCTTACGAATATTCATCCCTAAATTTGCTGAGAAGACAAGACACATTGTAAACATGATGAAAGGAAAGACTACTTTTAGCTAGACCAAATATGGTAAATCAGCGTTTCAAGATATCAAGGTCACTATTGCTCACACCCCTACCCTGGTTTGTCCAAATTAACAAATAGATTTCATTATATACAGCTATGCATCTGAGCATACTCTTTCAGTAATTCTTGTCCAACAAGACAAAGAAGGTATGGAATCCCCTATCTCTTTCATGAGCTGCCCTCTAAAAACTCATGAAATGAAGTATTCAAATATAGAGAAGCATGTCTATGCCTTGGTAAAAGCAGTCAAACACTTTCGCTTTTATATTCTGAATTCACATATTACTGCCTTAGTTCCTAAAAGTACAATTAAGTCTATATTAACTCAGTAGGAGTTTGGCACAAAGAGGTAATTAGATTGCAAAGATCCAATAATTTGATCTGGATATCAAGCTGACAAAGCTGGTCAGAGGTAAAGGCCTTTGTCAATTAATGGCTGACAATAAGCCAAAAGATACATAGCGTGAAGAAGCTGAGGTTGAAAATGTGCCAAAAGTCTTTTTTGTCTCCACTACCAATGAATGGTACTCAAATATTGCATATTTTTTGACTTATGATGAATGTCCCACTCATTTGTCTTACAAAGAGAGGAGAACTATCAGATTGAAAGCTGCCAATTTTGTCCTTTGGGCCAACGACCTATATAAAAGAAGCATAGATGGAGTTTTCCTTCACTGTGTAGATAAAGAACAATAGACCCAACTCTTTAAATATTTTCACAATCTAGCATGTGGAGGACATTTTTCTACTCTTGTGACTGCTCACAAAATTCTATGAGCCAGGTATTATTGGCTGACTCTTTTCCAAGATGCACATAAATGGGTAAGGAAATGTGAACTTTGCTAGCAATTTATTGGAAGACCCAAGTTGGCTGCTCTACCTCTCAAGCCAGTAATCATAGAGGAACCTTTCCAGTAGTGGGAACTCGATTTTATTGGGACAATAAATCCATCTTCAAGTGTTGGACATGATTATGTCCTTACAACGACTGATTATTTCACTAAGTGGGTAGAAGTAATCCCGATAAAGCACGCTACTTTAGAATTTGTATGCAACTTCATAAAAGAGAAAATCATTTCCAGATTTGGAGTCCCACTCAAAATTATTACTAATAATGCAGCTTGTTTCACCTCTCAATAAGCTATGCAATTCTATTTTTATTATGGAATTACTCTCTCTCATTCTTTTGATTATTTTCCACAAGGGAATAGACAAGCTAAGTCCAGCAATAAAAATTTGGTAACTATTATCAAGAAGCTTACAGATGATAATCAAAGGATGTGGCACAAAGCATTGGTTGATGCTCTATGGGCTAACAAGATTACACCAAAGAGGGCGATTGGTATGTCTCCTTTTCAACTTCTCTATGGGATTAACGTTGAAATACCAATCACCTTAGAGTTACCAACATTGAAATTGGTGAAGGCCATTGAATATCAGACATATGAGAGCTCTCTTGACAAAAGAATCATGTTCCTGACTCAATTGGAAGAACAAAGAACCATGGTGGTGGATAAAATTGCTGTTCATCAAAGTTTGGTAAAGAAACTTTTTGATCAGAAGGCTAGAAACCATGATTTCCAGGTTGGAGATAAAGTCCTACTGTGGGACAAAAGAAGAGAACCAAAGGGGATGCATGGAAAATTTGACTCCCTTTGGAGAGGGCCATTCATAATTCATCAACACATGGGTGAAAATAGTTTTTTGTTGAAATACTAAGATAGCACACTCTTTTCTCTGCCCCATAATGGGCAGCATCTGAAACACTTCAACTCTTGAAGTACCAGATCATTGTCTCTCTATATATGTATATTTGTACAGCTTTATTCCTATTTTGTTTTGTTTATTTTCTTTTTGACGCCTTTCATGACTCTGTGGCATGACTCTGAAGCCCAATGGTACACTTGAAGACACTAGAGATTTTGAATTCTACTCCTTCCAATTCCTTTTGCAATTGACAGAAGTTCCCCAACTGGAGCCAGCTGTTGTCTCCCAAAAATAACAATCATTTTTGGAACAATATTTGAATTATTTTGGCTTTACAGACCAAAATTGTATCTTCCATTTTCAAAAATTTATCTTAGATATTTAGATTTCTCATTTTCAGAGCCTCTCAAAAAATCCATATACTTTTCAAGCCAAGTTCAATGGATTTTACATGTTGATTTCTACGGACTTTGTATTTTTTAGTTTCTACAAGCAGGTTCATTTATATAGTTTCAAAGACTTCTATAGGTGGTTTTCAATCAAAATAATTGATTTCCAACATTTGTTCATTTTTTAGGATTAGTTCAAGTGAAAATATTCATTGGCAAGCATCTGAGTGCAAAAAGGAACTTGAACCATTGAACTGAACCATTGAACCATTTTGGTTCAAAGGTTCAATGGGTTCAAGGTTCAATGATAGGTTCAACCAAAAGAACAATTCAATGGTTTAGTTAAACCAAGTAGTTCAACACTTTATTTCATTTAGTTGGTTCATTCTTTTAGTTAATCTTTTAGTTCAATGTCTATAGGTTCAACAACAGGGGCTCAACGCACTTCATTGAACCATTGAACCAATTCAATAGATTGGTTCAACGGATTGGTTCGATCAAATGGTTCAACTATTGGTTTAAAGGCAAGTTCAACATCTTGATTCAATGCTTAGTTCATCAGCTTGAACCATTGGCTTGAACCATTTTGGTTCAAAGCCTTGGTTCAATCGATTGGTTCAACTTCAAAGTTCATTGGATGGTTCATCGGCTTTTTGTTCAAAAGGACTTGGCACGCTTCATTGAACCATTGAACCAATTCAAATAATGGTTCATCATCCAAGTTCAAAGGGGTGGTTCAATGCAAAACAAGAATTTTTGAAGGACAAGTGCCCTTGCAGAGGGTACTTAATCAAGAAAAGCACCTTTCTGGAGGATCATTTTTCTAAGAAGTCGAAAGGTAATTCTTTCAGATTTGTCTAAGGCATTTAAAATTTTTGATTAAGACTTAATTCTTTTAGATTTTTGTCTGAAGGAATTCATTCAGACAAAAAGTCTGAAAGAATTCCCAATGGCCAAGGACCCCAAAGAAATTTTCAAAGAAACAAATGTGGGCAAAATCTGAAGACTTGTTCAAATAATTTCGCGGACTTTTTGTTCGCAGGAATTTTCCCCAGACTTTTTGTCCATGGGAATTTTATATGGGATAAATTTTCACAAAATTACTCATGGGGAGCTTTCAAACCATACACCTAGGAATAATCCTTGGGGAAATGTCTACAAAGAACATTTGCCCAAAGGATTTGTCCACAGGGATTGCTAAAACCAAAGGGCTGCCAAAGGACCCCAGAGGGCAGGTACCCTTGCGGGGGACTCTTGGCGGCTGAAATAAAGGACTATTCAAACATAGGTCATTTCTCAAAATCTAAAAGGGTAAGTCCAAGTTGACTAGGTAAGGCTGAAAGTTAAAAGAAGACCAAGGGGTGACACCCACAAAGACATCAAATTCAGCGTAGCCGACTAGCCATTGGAAGCATATTGACGGGCATGTAAATGTCAATTTTAAAGGCAGTAAAATAGTCGTTGATCCTTTGATCCACATACCTGAATGCATTTAAAGAATTTAAGACAAAAACTAGTTGAAAGTGAGGAAACATAGAATAATGGATGAATCTAGGACCCGATTCAATCAATCTGGAAAGGAAGAATGATGAAGACAAGATCAGATCGATAGCTAGACATTGAAAGTTATAATCTTTCAATTACATAGCTTGTTCATTTACATTGAAAGAACAAATGGGTAAAAGGCCCCAAAGTTCCAGCTTGTCTTCTTAACATTTCCCAACGCATCATGATGTATTACTATTCTTGAGTCCTTCTTCAAGTGGCTATATAAGGGACTTTCTTTCATTGTAAAATCATCTTCTTTTTGACAATTTGAACGAAACTCTACCAAAATTGAGAGGCATCATTGAGACTTTGTGCTCAATCTGTTGATCATATTTTGTTAATGGAATAAGAAAGCAAGGGACTTTTTCAGACTTTGTGCTGTAAATTATTTGTGGTCAAGGAAACTATTCTTATGTTTATTTCCTTGATTTATCTTCTGTTTCATTGATTTAATAAGCAAGATTAGTAAAATTAGTCAGGAAGGTGTCCTGAAGAATCAATTATGGAGAGACTTTATGCCCCCATATCTACCTTTAGTTTGTTTGCTTATCATTGCTATGTAAAGGACTCTGAGAAGAATTTGAGCTTTTATTACCCTTCGTATATTACTCTTAAGAATTTCAAGAAGAGACTTTGAGCTTTGTTTTGATTTGTTAGTTACCATATTTTAGTTACATTCTACTTTTATTTCTAGGGATATTCTTGTGGCTAATTGAATAGTTTTTCCTAAAAGAAGAGGAGAGCTGTCTGTCATTCCTTGAGTTTTTCCTTTGTTTTATATACATCATCTCTGAAGAAAGAGAGATGAATGCCTGATCCTACCCTTGAGTATTATTTTCTGTTTATACATATACATAGCATATCCACAAGGAACCTCCCCTTGATGAGAGGAGAGAGTAGTCTCCTTCTGATGTGATAAACTTACACATTAGGATGACTAATCTTCTTGCTTTGGCTGATAAGACCTATTTTGTTTACCAGTATGCTGATAGACAAAATATTCAACCAACACATATCTAGCACAATCATAGGCACTTTAGTAGAGTACTGCTATATAGAGATATTTACTATGATTGGATTTTTAGGGTCCTATCTCACATAGTAACCCATTACAATTAAGATTAAATGAACCCACATCACAAAGTATTACTTTATATATATATATATATATATATATATTCACTATGGCTAGATTTTTAGGGACCTATTTCATGTAGCGACTCCATCTGATTGAGATCAAATGAGCACCCATCACATTTTTTTACACCCATCTCAATCTATTGCTCAATTATATGCATCATAGTAGAGGCCACATGGTTTTATTTAATGTAATAATCCACTGTGATTATGGATAGATGAGCCTTCTCCATAGCACAAAATTTTAATTGCACATCTAGTGAGGTTACATTTTGTAGAGCCTCCATGTACAACTATAGCTAGTGCATCATAGATAGTATCAGATATAAATCATATTGCTACACAACATAAGTAGCATGGGTACTTGTTTAGTTGGAGATTAGGGTTTAGATAGTGATTTGACACACATTCATACTGATATTAGTTCATAGCTTTACTTATCATGGTAATGATGGAGCCAAAGGACTAGCCTTTGCATTCTTGAGCCACTCCCAAGGAATCGAGCATAGAACACTCTCTTACATCCCCTTATACTAATAACTAACATTCCTAGTTCCAAATATCCATCCCTCACCAAACTAAATTATCCAAATCTAGATCTTACTAATATCATATTTTACCAATCTTAAACCAACTCACTTTATCAAATCAATTTTCAAATTACAAAACCAACAATTTTTTTGCTCATATATGATTACAAATCAAACCTACCATCACACTTATCAACATATAATGAATAATCAAAATCACATCACAAACAGCTTTTTTTCCAAAACATATGCAACCTCAAAATCAATATCAAATCAACTACTTCTAAATCAACCATTAGTAAATTAATATAACAATATATTTGAAATCTCATAACATGGTACACATAAGTCAAAATCAAAACTAATATATATATATAATGAGTTTTTAAAGCATATAGATCATATCAAAATATAATCAATCATGAATGGGTATCATTCCCTCAATCTCTCCACTATCACTGGCCCCATAATCCACTCTACCACTTGATGGACCCACACCTCCTCAAGCTCCCAAATTCCTCTTGTGATGACTCTCTAACTCTAGTAGCCAATCATGGTCCTCACACAAGTCCACATAATGCCTCTAAAGATCCATATACTCATCCACAATTTTCATGCTCACTGATCTAAAATTGGGTGGGGACATCCTATGCCTATCTGGCTCATCCCTCATCTCATCTCTCTTCCACACTAATTTAACATATGTAGCTATCACTATAGCTTCTCTATCAAACAAATGAGAATAAAAATTAGTTGTCACTATCACTCACTCTATCAAACCCTCCTCCATCACATCATCATAAATATACCATGTGAGATCTTAGAGTGTCGACTCAATGATGGTCTCCTATAACCCATCATCTCCACTCCTTGTACTAGCCTATGATTCATTCTAAGCACCTCCCACTCTACCTGCACATAAAGTAAAACACTACATTAGATATATACTTTCAAATAAAACTAAATCATAAAATTATACATAGTTCAAATATAATTTCTACTTACCTCCCATCATCTAGATCAACATAGGATCCTCATACTTTAGAGCATCCCCTCCATCAATAGGATATAATGGAGCCTATCAATGCCTAGCCCACCATGTGGTATATGAATCTATACATCCAACATTATCTCCATCAATAATATCTATATTTATGTCTCATGCATCCAAAGGTAATTATGTTAACTTAGCCTTAGTAGGCCTCACACAACCTCTTTCCCTTATTAGTGCCTATGTACTCCTCACCCATACCCATGCTACTAAGGGCACATCTTATGGTACCCCATATTGTCTGGTCATGTGTTCATACTAAAAGTGCTCATACACTCTAACCCAAAGATCATGTAACCAATAGTTGACTCTCATATACCATAATTGCAATCCATCTTTAGCTTATCCATGAAATCCTCTATAGGGCCTCCATATGATATCATGAGCCACCAATCTATCTAAAACTCATCTATAATGATCTATCCAAATAGACTAGATAGCCAATGTACTCATCCACCACTCTGTAAGTGGTCACAGAGATGCCCACTCTATCTTGGGTAATCCAATTGATTTCAAAATTGCAATATGCTTATAAGTCAAACAATGTAATAAGGAAGCTGCACTCATATCACCATTGAATTCCTCCTGCATAAACCTATAAAGATCCTTGTATAGGTGGGAAAGAATAGTCCTACTCCATGAGAACATTGTGTCATACACCTCCAAATTTTGAATGATCCTATGCATCCTATATGTAATAGACACCCCACTCCCATCTACAACAACAAACAAAGCCAATAACATGGCCAACTACCTCCACAAATGCATAACACTAGAATATATTATAAATAATATCAGCACATCACTATCACTACCTATTTAATGTATACCTAAGGTCACACCATCAAAATATAAGGATGCATGATTAATAACATCATCACCCATGTTATCCTATAATGTCACCCACTATCCACTAACTGGTAAATGCAAAATGTGATACACATCCTCTAAAGTCATAGTGATATCCCCTATAAGAAGCCATAAAGTATATGTATCTACATTTTTCCTCTTACATAAGTTAATAATCAGATACCTATCCCACTGCATAATGCCTAGGTCACACAAATGACTCAACCCTACCCTATCCATGATAGCTCTCTCATCAGTAGACAATGGTAACATCCTCAATGTCTCCATCTCTTGACCTTTATGAAACTCTCTCATCTACACCTCACCCTAAAAAAACCAAAAACAACACACACAGTGACATATATATATATATATATATATATATATCATGCTAAAATAATAGACAATAAAAAACCATAGAAACTAAACAAAGTAGATCTAACCTCTAGGACAACAACACTGGGTATAAGACAAAAGCACTAGATAGGAGTGTTTTAACCTAGACAAAAGTAATGGATGTATGAAAAGATCATTATAACTAGTGAAAATTATTCTTGGATACTTTAAAAGGCCTTAAAACATCAAAAATAGACTGCCAAATAGGCAAAAATTAAGCATTTCAGCTACTTACCAAGGAATCATCACCACCACCTTAAACATGGGTTGCCAACTAATCAAATTAGGTCACAATAGGTGCTCATCTCCTCATAATATCTCTCAATCTATAGATCCAAAAATCTCAACCTAGTTAATATGCAAATGAATCAAGAATCAATCCAATTTCCTATATTACCCAACTTTCTCAATCAAAGCAAGATATTATTTTACCTATAACTAGAACCTTGTAAGTATAATTTACAAACTATATTCTTCTAGGGAATCATGAAAATTACACCTTTGACATCATGTGAGCTTAACTCTCTTAATATTCCATTTGACTACTATGGAATGTACATGTCTATAATCCTTTTATACTTATACACACACCTTGATTATCACCAATCAAAACTTAATCCACTCTCAACAACTTAGTATAATCAATCTCTTAACCTCTCAATCAATTTAACACATACCAACCTTGCATCTATTGCTATGCCACTAGTAATCAATTTTGGCTCAAACCTCCTCTATCATGAGATCTCATCCCTATCCCCAAAATGGGGCATCATTCCTACTATTCCTATTCCTACACTTACCCAACATACTTATCCAGTCTCATAGATAGATACACCATAGTTCATACACATCCAATAGTTAGATTATCAGATTTAGCTCAGATTGATCAAAATATATAGTGATTCAGATTACACAGGTCACTCAATATTACTTAAGACATTTAAGGGGATATACCTTTAGTTTATAGATATAGTGGTTTTGATCATATGGATCCAAAGTAATTTCAATTTATAGGTACATATACTAATTAGATACATTGGTTTAGATCATATGGATTCATAGTGACTTTGATATAGATTCAAAATTAGATCCTAAATTAGGGGGCATGCACATTACTACATATCTCACACATATAACTTCATATAGCATGACACAATTGTAGGACCAGTTAGTAGATTATAGGCATAGTGCAACACATAGTGTTTTGATCTCTAGTTTTGTACATGGACCATGGCATGATAGGTCATATCACATGTGGTTATATATATTATTATATTATACATACACATCACTCACATACCAGATTTTGGGGCATGAGACAAATGCTCATGTTCTTCATTATCCAAGATTATACATATTGGAATGGAAAGACATGACATTTTCTTCTTGCACATTTACTAGAGTTTTATATTACACCCAAATATACCCAAGTTGTCACTAGGTTGGACCACATATCTTTCTATAATGGCTGGTCCATTATATTACCCAGACCCAAACTACACAAGTTTGTGTGGGATAGAGGATAGACATTGGTTTTGGCCCTTTGAGTACTTCTTAGTTCTAGTTCATATTATTTAGAGTGGGGGAATGATATATTTTTATCTTCATAACATAAAATTTATATACACACATTCCAAATTACATGATTATATGTGGGACAGAGGGTAAACATTGATTTTGGGCCTCCAAGCATTTCTCATTCTAGTTAGATTCAACACAAGGGGAAAGCATTGACCTCTTTCTCTATGTTACATGTATTCCAATTTCAGATTTAGCATAGGGGTAATCCATTTCAGGGATTCCTTCTTTCTCTAAGCACTATTTGGCTCTCCATCCACTTCTCTAGCTAGGAAGTGAGTTGGACCCTTTTGTAGCACATTCATTTCTATGCAAGTAGGTTCAGGTACAAATTTTATTTTATTTCTTTTACTCTAGTAATTCATTTCATTGCATCACTAGATTAAAAGGGGGGAAAATGTATACACCCTAAATTGGTCAAGTAACCACACATATCTTGTCTTTTCATAGTCCTTTCATAAGAGACTCTAACTGGAGAATATGAGCTTTGTTCACATTTAGTCATGTCTTTCATTTTACTCATATTGGTCTTGTTTCATGCTTGACTCACATTATTGCCTATTCCCAATCATATTGAGCCTTTCAAAAGGTCATTCCACCTCAGCCCTATCATATTTCCCATGTGTATTCCATCCCCCTAGGTCCCAATTCTATAGGACAAGAGCACTAGGATTGAACTACAATGTTGGACCCTAGGGTGTCCATTTCTAGTGCTCTTGTCTAATGTAATTTTGAGCTCCAATAGTTAGTTCCCCTCACTTAATTATTCCTAACCCCTTTCTTAGCTTTGCCCTTATGTTTTCTAATGTTGGCCAAATTCAAATAAAGCTCCCAATTTCAAAATAAAAGGTTTCATATATAAAGGACTACACAAGGCATTTTATATTTAACACTTACTACTTTGGCATAATACATAATAAAAATTAGTCAATAGTATAGCTTAGTATTATAAATCACACATATACTTTCATACTTGATCAAGGAAGGGCCTATGAAAAATTTCATTATTGAATCTACCATGCATGTTGATTATACATGTTCCCTAAGGGAGAACTACATTTAATCCGAGACCCTAGCTTAAGGGTTAATGTAGGCAATGATCAAGATAGAATGGGTTTTAGATCATATGATCATACTCACCCTAACCCATTTTTCCCCCTTATTATTTTGACGTATTTTTTATTTCATGTGTTTATATAGACACAAGGTTTGGAGATTGAAATACACCTACAGTGATCTCTATCAACATTCAGCCTCCGAAATTTCATACACAAGATCATACATAGCTAATAGACAAAACCCAACAATATTAGGTCTCAAGGACAATATTGGTAGAAGAGGAATATAGTATTAGACCATATGGTGTCTTATTTTGGTTCTCCTATCCTTTCATAAAATGAAAGATAGATCCAGATTCTTGTCATCTTCTTTATCTAGCACCATAGTTTCTAGCTCTTGAATCATTCATTACAACCTTTTTTCCAAATAAGTCCACTTATTTCCATATACAATTGATTTGATTAAATTGATGTAAATATATATTTCACTATATTTCCCCCCTTATTCTATACCCTTTATCGTTTAGGAATTAGACCCTAGTTTTTGTAAAAATAGTAAAACACATACTCATAATTATGTGTAGGCTTGACATAATCATGTGGTATATGTAGTTTACAACCCCACATTTTTGGGTATTATATGCATGGAAATTATCACTTACTAACATTTGAACTCAAATCCCCAAGTTTTGGTCAAGGCAACTGACATAATGGATGGGCTAGGGGTTTGGCTACTTCTTGGGTGGAATGGAATTTGAGATAGGTGGTGATAATGGACTCTCGTTATGGAATGATAATACCTTGGTATCATCCTAAATCTCAATAAATTTTTTGATATATGTGGAGATATAGATCAAAGGTCCTTCAATATTTTATATCTTAATAAGTTAGAGTTATTGGTTAATGCTAGACTTATGGAAATGAGAGAGATTGGGATAAATGAATTTCAAGATAGTATCTAATCTATTAAGTTGAATTTACCTGACTAATGTCATCCACTAGATGTAAATAATATAAGATGAGGCTAAACCTAAGTTAAAAAATATTGGTATGGATGGTTGAATAAGCTTAAATAACATTTTATTAACATCCCTTATTCTATGGGAGAGTAATGATAGGTGGATTAGGCATATGTTATTGTTCTTCTAAATCAACTACGAAATATATGATGAGGTGGGTAATTGGAGTAGATCAAAATACCAGGTGTCTCAACTTAATACTAATGTTAGATTTTGTGATAATTTGGGGACAAGGTGATATAACCCTAGGAAATTGTTGATGATGCATAAGATCTAGTGTCTCAAGATGGGCCATCCAAAAAGGGCTAGGTGAATCCATGAAATAATGTATGATCTTATTTAATCAATGTCTTGTGAGCCATTCTTGTTGGAATCTTGAATTGAGGCTTTGATATGTAATGATTTAAATAATGGAAAGGATTATGTAGGATATGTTTTCTTGCATGGATAGTCAAGGAATTTAGTGTGACATACTTTCATTAATTAATGGTAAGGATTATTTGTTTGTGTGATTACTTGCATGCATTACAAGGCTTTTGTTATTAACATGGTTACTTACACGAATGACAAGGCTTTTATTGTTGATTGTTTTTGGGATTTTATAGGTTTTTAACAAGTGAATACTTGATGAAAAAAAATTTATAAAAGTAAATGAAAAAAAATTAAAGTAAAACTCATTTTCTCATTCTTTTCAATATTTGGAATTCAAATAATGAGGGATGCTAATTTTCCTTAGATCTATTTGCATGTGAACTAAATGTAATGTTTTTGTTTTTTTTATATTATTTTATGTGATAGGGACCAAATTAATGAATTAAATATTTTTTCACAATTAATATGATAATATATTTGGTCTAAAATATAATCAATGAAACACTTTCTATTAACCTTCTTTGTAAGCAAACTAGGTTTAGCTTGTCAACTTTTCTAAATAGATACAAAAAATATTTTTCTAATGGATTGGTAGGATGAAAAAAAAGATATAAGTTATAATTTTATATTTAAAAAGAGATAAATTATAATTCTTTCAATATTTAAATTAAAACAAATCATTAATCCATAACCTTCATATATTCACCTATAATTTTTGATGTATTTGTGTTTACCTAAATGATTGTTTTAAGTACAAGAAGTTCATATAGATCTTAAACAAAGAAAAATTTATCTTGGATGGAAATTAATTGAATATTTAATAAGATATATTTTTTTAATTATTGAAAAAATGTGTTTTTAAATTGAAATAAAACTAATCTATTGAATGCAATCATAAATAAAAAATAATAATGTTTTTGGTAGAGAAGACAAATGAAAGAGGTAGATCTATTTCACTATAAAA
Source organism: Torreya grandis (assembly GCA_037957365.1). Lineage (NCBI taxonomy): Eukaryota > Viridiplantae > Streptophyta > Pinopsida > Cupressales > Taxaceae > Torreya > Torreya grandis. The sequence continues at coordinate 4,260 of JARHVA010010497.1, read as the reverse complement.
TTTGATTATTTTATATTTTAAATGGGAAATGAATTTAATAATAATATAAATCCATATTAAATATAATATAATAAATAACAAATACTATAAATCAAAATAACACCAACTTGATTATGTAATAAATCAACTGAACAACAAACAATGTGTTTATAGAAGAATCATCAACATGCTAGCTCTATATGATCTTATATAAATTTAATAAATTATTTATCTAAAGGATTAAAAATATATGGAACAAAATATAAAATTGTAAAATACAAAATCCACAAAAATAAGAGCAATTGAATTGAGGTTGTCTGATGCCTTGGCTTGAAAGGTTTATGTTTCTCTCACTAATGACACTTCATTTATAATTATGTAGTTGACTTGAAAATAACAGGGGCTGAATCTTTAGTTAATTTTATAAATCTTGTGGTTGAAAAATCTTATAGATAAAAATCTATAATGGAAAATTTTGGAACTGAAATTAGGCCAAAATTATCCTTATTATAGGAAGAAAATGGAGTTTGCATGGGAGGGTTCAACTAAGTGTGAAAATGAGTTCAACTTGAGATGAAATAAATAAGGATAAAATTATAAGATTGAGTGATTTGGGCATGAGTTTAAGTTATTAAAAGTGATAGGAACATGAAAAATGAATCTAATTGTAAAAAATGTGTGAAAATAGGAGTTATAGGAGCTAATTTTTGTAGGAATTTCCACTATGATAGAACCATCACTTCATGCAAGGGAAATTTCATAACCTCCACTTATATTGTGAAAAACTCCATATAAGATAACTAAACCAACCTTAATTTAATGCATAAATTCTATTGTATGATGAAACCACCTCTTATTTTTCATAACCATTATGGGGTTTTTGGAAACTGATGGGTAATTTCACAATGAGCTAGGGTGGTTTTGTCACCTTAGGCAACAATTTTGATACTCATGGTCAATTTTTAAAATAATTAAGAATTTAATATGAAGGTAATGATCAAGGAGGTATAAAGGGTTCAAAACAAGAATGTGGTAGCATAGAGGGGGTTAGAGCTAAATAATTCCCTATGGAGCAAAAAACGAAAGGTATTTACATCATGATGAGATTTGTATCAACAATATCACACCATGTAATTTTTAGGTGCATACACATTACCCCCTTAGGATGGATCCTTGTCATGAATTATCAAGGTGTAGTCTTGGTCAAGGTATATTTAAAGGAAATTAAAGTTTATAGATACTTACATTACTTACCTATATAGAGGAATGAAGCCTATCAAGACCTTGTGTAGTGTATAGACAAAAGAAAAGATTCAAGTGTGACTTTTAAATTAGAATGAAAGTAGGATATATAATTAAAATAAGGAGATAATATATACCATATTTTTGGGGAGAATCATACTACCTAGACTATCCCATCAAGGGATTTAACCTAGTTCAGATCTATGTGTATTTGTAAAATCATAAACATGTGTTATAAAAGAGAGAAATGTCATTAAATTCACTATAATAAAATATTAATTAGAAATATTTATAAAAAACATACATATGTACACAATAATAAATGAAAATGAATGAGATTATGCTAAAAAAGGAAAACATTTGATAAATAATGGCTAGTTTTGGGCCCAATATATTTTAAAATATGCCAAAAATAATTCATTTGTGTCATTTGTAATGAACAAGAATTTTGAGCTTTGGTTTGCTAGTGACCATTTTGAGTGTGTAACTAGTCGTTGGATATAAGACAATGCAAGGATACATAATGTACTAGTAGGAGGTACATCTAGGCATAATCAAGTCAATTTTTGATAACTTTGCATTTATGTCCTAATTTTAGAAATTTATTCTAAATTGAGCTAAAATATGATAAAATTTTAAAAATAGTACTTTGTGATCATTGTGTGAGAGGGTATATTAGAATTTTATTGTATTTTATCAAATTTAGATGGTGTGTGATGGGTTTTTGGAGGGTTTTATGGAAACCATGGGTAGATGGTATAACTATATCTTAGGTTATATAATTGCTTCCTAATACAAGTGGTAGTTATGTAACTATCATGGTGGGTTTGAAACTATCCTAGGGTACTTACAATGTTATATTAATTTGGTAGTTGCATAACCACTTGAGGTAGTTATGTTACTACCTTGAAGTAGTTTACAACTATCATGGGGATATTTTGAAACTCCCCCTACAAATAGGGGTGGTTTTTAAAGTTTAAAATAAATTTAAGATCTTTGACTTGTTTGGATTATGAGATAGGTTTTATTGGCTAATTAATTAACATGGGGTCTCTTTGTTTTTTTAAGTGGGAATATATCTAATGGATTATATCATATGATCAGGAGTGGCTCCATCACATTTTATCACTTCTGATGACTAATGAGATTCCATTATTTGATCAAGTAGTGATCACCCCTTCTTCCAACTAGTTATGGGACCTATTCACATATTGGGACATTAATCAAAACACCTTTGTATTCCCTCAATCCCTAAGAAAGTGGACAATTACTCTTATGGATGTATATTAGATCACTTATCTTCCCACAACTAGGTACTTGGTGTCTATTCATGATGTCGATAGTTAATGTGAGGCCCATGGCTTGACAAAGCATTTTGGAGATGTCGATACACCCTATTTGGGTGAAAAGTGTGGCATAAGTATTTCTTAAGTGGAAAGATCAATGATATGCACCCTGAGGAAGGCAATATTGGTATCCTTTCCTATATTTAATGGGTTACAAGGGTATTAATAGTATTTTTACATCTAGACAATGACCATTCATCATATAGAGGAGATAAGGGACCATATTATGCTTGGGGCCAAGAGGTGATGGTAAAAACCTATAGGGACATATATCTAGTGGATTTTATAGAAGATATCCTCATCATCCACCTCATTATCATTATGGGTTGGGTTTATGAGAGGATGATTCCATATTAGAGGATATTATTGATCAGGGCATTGGTGCACATTAGGGACACTAAGTGGCTAAATGTAGTGCCTTTTGGTGTTTTTCCATGGACTATGGGGTCTTTTAAAATAGATAATTTGATTTCATTACCCTACCTTAACATGAATAGGAAATGGGATAATGAGGGAGCCTACCTTCTAGCATCCACAAGAGCAGGTTAGAGATAGACTATTATAGGTTGAGGTGTATCTTATATATCAGGTGCCCTAAAAGTTTGGTATGTCCTAGAGTTGTGTATATGGGCACTCACAAGGTGAGATTTATAAGGCTGGGGTTGATTTCATGGCATCCAATGGTAAGGGGAGTACCCATCACCCAAGTAGTTCCATAGGTAGTTAGAGGATGAGGATTGTAATTTGGAGAGCATTAATAATAGTAGATGGGTCCACTACCACCACCACCACCACAGCAAGGGCTTACATAACATCAAAATTTAGGAGAGGGGTGAGGGTGAGGGCCTAGTTCACACTAATATGGACAATTATTAGGAAATTTATGAGGAAAAGGCCATAAATGATGACTCTAATCTTAACTAATTGGAGGGATATCTAGGTGAATTATTATTTTTGTTCAATTATGATTATAACTCAAATTTTGATTTTCTCCTAATTGTTTAGCTATTTTTATATATGTCTTATATTTATCATGCCATGTATATATATAATCCATATTATGTGTATTCTGATTAAATATACTATGGGCATATAAAAGAAGATGATCTTGGATACCTTAATTAATATATTATAGTTGAGCGCTATCCAGACATAGGATCAACTACTAGTGGATCTTCAGATTCAAGTAGGGATTAGATTTCATACTAATGTATTTTACCAAACATACCATGCCTTGAATATGTTGATAGAATGGACGATATAGAATGGTACCCTTTTATCTAGGCAAAGGAGATCAAAGGTCCTGGTGGATATCATGGTAATGGGAGGAGGTGATAGAGCCTCTAATCATAGGACTAGGAAAATAGATTTAAGAGTATCAAGTAATATCAACCATAATAAACACATATGAGTATAGGGTGAAGGAGATATAGGAGGGGATATGATTAGGATGTGTCATCATAGCAATAAAACTATCCATTATACTGTGTTAGCAATCTTATAGAGGTGGGGGATAGATTTTTGAGATTTATTTTGTAGATTATTTTGGTCACATAGGTGTATATCTAATTATTTTTTAGATGCATTAAGGAATATTAGACCTATATGGATGTGATTTTATTATAAATTTTTATTTTATAAACTCAATATTCCATGTGGAAAATATATATATAGAGAGAGAGGAGGGGGGGGG
>JARHVA010010496.1:137500-163332 GCA_037957365.1 Torreya grandis | reverse complement strand
ATCAGTCTTGAAGAGACTTAATTAAGCGAAGAGGCCTAGAAGGTAGTTTGAGAAGGATAAGAGTATGAATAGATAAAGAGGTGGTCATCATCATTTGGTTGAGAAAAAAGGATAAAAATATTTATGTGGATGATTTTGTGATGATTAATCTATGGGTTTGGTACCTCCTTGCAATTTGGTGCTTGTTAAAGCCTAGCTAAATTGGTACTTAGCTAGTTGGGGTTGGTGCTTCATGTGGAGTTGGTGATTTACTAAATTTGGTGTTTTTATTATAGGAATATAATCCATTTGTATATATCATTTATTTTTCTCCCCCTTTATGGTTTCCCACATATGTAATGTGTTCTTATTTTTAATGCTTACATAGATAGGTGTTTATGCTTGCTAGATCTATATGCTTGCTTAAATGGTTCATGGTTGTTTAAGTGAATTTTTTAATAAAGGTTTTGAATAATGATTAAATCCCCCCTATTATTCATTTTAATTCCAACATATATTCAATTAAATATTAATTCTAATAATAATGTGTCACATCCCCATTGTCCTCAAGAAAACCCAAAACCTTCTCTTTAGATAGAACCACATTCTCTTTATACAATCCCTCCTCTTATTTAATGGGTATTAGGTTTTTGAAAGGAATATAAAACAATAAATTATTCACCAAAATATCCTCATGAACAACCTATATCATTTTATCTAAAAAAAATATCCCATACCTTACAAAACTTGTTTTTTAAAGTATGAATATGACCCTTTGATAATAAATATATAAGATGTAGGATAAATTCATTCCCATACATATTATCCTAATTCTCCCATTATTAATACATATATTCTTCACAATAAAGTTATGATTAAAATTTTTAGGATCCCAAATCAAGCTTATCCATTCTCAAAGAAACCCCCAAAGTAGCTAAATGTCCAAGATCCACCTTATGTAACCATTCCATATCTAACTTCCACAACCAATCATCATCACCTTGAAAGATTCAATCATCACCACTTAAATAGGAAATATAATAATTTCCTCCTTGGATTATGATAAATTTAGGCCATGGTCCCACATCCTCTTACCAAATTAATCACTCTAACTTGGTTTAAAATTCTAATCCTTTTGATGAGGAACTATTGGCATAATTATACAAAATCATAGATTTAAATTGTGCCAAAAAAGGTTAGATATGAACTATATCATCATCATCCTCCCAGAGAATTATCTTACATCAATTTAAACTGATATCAACCCCATCCATAACATTATAAACCTATTCACTAATAGTTTCCTCTTTTTCCACAACATGCTCTAACATCTCTTCTATCTTCATTTAGATCTCCATATTTTTTTAATTAATCCTACATCTGAATTATTCATGTCATCAAAATAATTATCCTTATATTCATGTTCATCATATTAATTTTTATCATTCATATTTTTACCATTAACATAATTTATATTATAAACCATATGGGGAGTATGAATTTCACTAATATTTGTCATTTTTGAATTCAAATAAGTATGAATACCAATAAAAGGATGTTGAACAAACTTAATATGAGCACTACACAATATATAAATTTTACTATTGATTATTTTAAATATATCTTAATTTTCATAAGATGTAGTTATAAATAAAATAATATGAGATAGGTTTAATGATAAATCAATAATTTGTTTTCCAAAATATGAATATTATGTTTGATAGTTAGAAATCATACCATAGAAGGTGGATAGGTATAAATAACTAAACCCTAAGGTGGAGAGGTTTGAAATACATAATTTCATAATAATTTTAAGAGAATATTTGAATCATGAAAAATCACAAGAAGATATAAATAAGATAAAACAAATGAGCACAACCAAGATCTATAAAACTAGATCTAAGAAGGTTAAAATTAGACCCTAAGAGGCATCACTCTAACCCTAGAAGATTGATAATAATGAATAATGTTATGAATTCACCAATGGTTTTTATAAAATAGTGATATTGGGGATAAATGTCACTTTGTGAATGGATAAAAATCAAGTAAAATAAATATCTAATATAATATAGTTTAAAAAGTAATTAAAATTAGTCTAGTTCATATATGAACTTAAAGTATAATTGAGATTTTTAAAAAGTAATATAAATGAAAGGAAATAGGTAATGAATTAAAAAAAACATATAGTAAATGTTATTTAATTATAAGTCTATAAAAAAGTATGAAACTAACACAAAAAATCACTTAGGAATTTAACTATATTCTAAAAAAGGGTAAAAATTGGTAAACTCCAAATTATGACTTGATACAGAATCAACCACCAATTGTGACCATTATATTATATATTATGAACCTACTATTTCCAATTTTAACCTCAAAATTAGGACCTAATATAATAACTCTAATGACTATTGGATTTTTAGGAATAATTTTTTTCTAGTTCACATCATTGTATGTTGATTAGTATAATTTGAGCTTAACCTAATTTGATTATGGGTAGAACTATTTGAATTGATTGTTGTTTAATAATGACCTAATTTTCACAATGTTTCAATAGAAATAGAAATGTGTAAGTTACTATCCTAGGTCTCCCTCTTTTGGGTTGTAGAGACATATCCTATATGTAGTAGAATTAGGTATCAATGTAGTTATAGTGAATATGAGTGCTCCCAAAATAAATGATAGAAATGAATTAGCCTCCTCTCCCTAGATAATCAAATGAAACTATATGATTTGTCACTACCTTATTTTGATACAAGATATGATGGGAGAAGACTTGGATTGAATTTTATTTAATGTTGTATCGTTAAATTTAATTAGATAAAAGTGTAGATCTCCTAATAATAATTGATGATTATGCATGAGATACTAGGCTTGTAAGATAATATAGATGATAGGTATTGATTCTAAATTGGATAAGGGTATATTTATATATAGTTCACCTAAGGACATAAAAATGTGAAGATAAACCATAGAATATATTAATAAGTGGTAATCAAAGGATAGGAAATCAACGTAAGATAAAAATGACCCATACTAGGAAGAGGGTAAAATTTGGCAAGGCACCAATTATGACTCGATTAGAATCGATGAAACATCAATTATAACCTAGTAGGAAAAATAGGAAAAATAATATCTAGTTGAATAAAGGTTGATTGATTGAGATCTTCAAGATAAAAAATAATAAATTTGAAATGTTTATGAGGAAACATGGAATAATTAGGCTTTTGAATGGTCAAAATTAGATAGAAAGTATTTGAAAAGAGTGAAATGTACATAAATGATCCAAGTGTGATAAATCATAAAAAATACTTATGAAAAATGGATTTTTATCAAAATTAGGTGTTTACAAAAGGTCATCACGTTTTTAAATAACCTTGGGAAAAAGCATAGTAATTTATGAGGTTTAAATACTTATTTTTATTTCCATCCTTTCTATGGTGAAGCACAAGAGGAAAATGTATAAGAGTTCTCAATTTTTTTATACAATGAGTGATAGATCAAAGGATGACTAATAAATAACAACCCTAGATGATCATCACATTATATTATTTAACCCTAAATTAATATATGGGGGATATGTTTAATAAAACATAAATAGTTTAATCACAAGGGTGGTAAAATAATCTATAACATGCCAATTAATTGTAAAATTTAGATAAATGAATATTATAAATTATAATATTGAGATATTCTAATTATAAAAATTACTAAATTCTAAAGATGTTCAATTGATTACAATAGAAAGATAAACTATAATTATTTGGGGTTTACTGTGTGTAATTAGATCTAGATTAAAAATGGATGTAAAGTATGTAGGATCAATATTTTAGATCAGTCATCAAATTCTTGAAAATGTTACTTTTGTAGTCACAGATATTACCATCTAATATAGACATGACCATCAATGCTAGTATCTAAATATGAGGCAAGTGTCTAGTATGAAATGATGACTAGATGTGGATGTGACCAACTTCATTATTTTAAGTTTTTAATCACCTTTATATTGATGTTTTTAGATATGGGATATATGATATCTCTTTGCTAATTGAGTAAACCCTAGCTCTTCACCCTTAGAATGAATTTGCTAAAAATTAGTTAGTGAAATCATAATGTTGAGTTGAACCCAAGGATCCTTTTGTCAATGGGTACTAACTACATATCTAATACTCCAAGGAGGACCTCAAACTTGTGTGGTTCTCTATTATGTATGGGAATGTGTATGCACAAGGGTGTAATATAATATATGAATATGTGTGCAATCATATAATTTGTAACTTGGAAAATATCACTCATGATCTATTCTTTGAGTGCTTCAAACTTGTAATATGATTTCTCCTATGCTTGATATGAAAATAGGGATGAATAGGGTAGAATATTTTAGTTGTTTAGTTGATTCATTTAGCTTCATAGGTGTTTTCTTAGTTCTCACTAAATAAAAAATGAAAATGATTATACTTTTATTTATGCCACACCTTTTGAAAATATATAATGATAGGGTTTAATAAGGAAAATAGTCTAACCCATAGTTTTGAAGCATTTACAATTTTGATGACTTTAGCAGTTGTACACTAGATAAGGATCTAAACACTACCTTCGATGGTAGTGTCCCTTTATGGCTAGTAGTGTCTAGAGGGATATAAAATAGGTATGAATATGAAATTGGTAGTGAAGGATGTATATCATATTTTAATCTTTCTATGTAGTATAAGAGACCTGGGTCATCAAAATGATATAGATTGGAATAAGAGATAAGCATTAGGCATAGTGAGATGGTAAATGTGAGCCTTTTGGTTTGAAGGAGGTTTAGAATTGAAGTTTAGAACCATGATTGATTTTTTTTAAATGTAAAATACTGAGATTATATAAATATTTAGTTCTAATATCTACATTTACCCCCTAACCAATCTAGTAATACATAAGGATTAATCACTATTTTAAAGGAAATAAATGTGTACCTAGGTGTGTATAACAAAACTTTCCATTGATTAATCTCACTTTGAGTGATTTTTATAGTGTATGCCCTATGTCAATGCAACCATGTTTTCTTTTGAATTTTTGACTTGGTAAATATGCTTCCTTATGGAGCATTGGAGATGGAAGAGATTCAGACCTTGTTAAACCCCAATGGGATAACTAACATACACATAATTTTTTTATATAACATTTTTTTTTAGATTAATTATAGCCATCTATTTACAGCTTGAAAACCAAATGATTTCCAAGCATTATATGCTACAATCATCTTATACCACTAGCAAAAAAACCCATTTAGTACTCAATAAGTGAACTAGTCTATGAGCTATTAAACTATCCATCATGTACAATAATAATGAAACAAGTACTCCACTATTGAAATAATCCATAAATCAATATTAATTATGTTTATAACAACTATTATTTACATTTTTAGATTATTATACAGATACACAACCACTATTATGTTGAAAATACATATAATATAAAGTACAATGATGCACAAAGTCAAATATACATATTAATAAGTACATAAGTACAACATAAGGTACATAAAACAACTACATGACTCATCACATAGCACGAGTGTAATTCCATTTGGTTGTTTCAACTAGCAAAAGGAGAGTATCATCTGAGTGATTTACCTCCAACCATAAACCAATGGTCTCTCCCTTTTGAGAGTGGCCCTACCATTCATGTAGGGGCATCTAATAACATTTTAGATATTGAATAACATGTTAGAGGTACAATCATTGAGAGGGGGGGATAAATCAGTGATGCAAGATATTTTAACTTCAATTCCAATCCTATCAAAACCTTATTCAATTACCATAAACATCATAGAATATAAAATTCATTCATAATAATGAATAATAGATAATGTATCATACACACAACACAATATCTATGTAAGAAACCCTCTTGAGAAATAAAACCCACTCTCAAGCCTATAAACCATGGACTACTTGTCCTATAAGATGATCATGAACATGAGATTGGGAAAGTCAAAATTTAGTGAAACACTTGTTTCATAAGCATAACATACCCATAGGATGATCAATTCCTTCTAAACACCTAATATTCAAGTCTTTCTAATCTTCTTTAGTGAAACAACTATTTCATAAGGAGCACCTACCCATAAGATTATCAATTCCATTTGACCACCTTTTGGTCAAGACCTTCTGACCTAGATGTCGAGCATCCTCCCAACACCTATGAAATTAATATCTCCTAATCATCAATTGCCTACCAATCTAATAGATATATAATGTATATCATCTCTTCAACTCTACACACTACATAGTCCACACTCTATTATGCATCTCAAATCAACCACAAAGCTCACATAGACATCATCTATACTTCACTCATCCTCAATCTTAAAACCTAAAATAATATTATCTTTGAAATTAGAAGTATAACCTATAGGTGATACACATAGTCATCAACCTACTCTACTCTACAACCCATCCACTAGGCACACACCCTTTCCTTCACTCTTTACCTCTCATATACACCTCTTCTCTTAAGTCTATTCAAAAAGCCTATAAACCATCACATTTGGTTTCACCTTTTATAGAGTATTCATGATTATTATGGTAATAACATTATTAATTGGAAACAACACATGCCTTTACCCTTAAGGCATCTAACATTGGTCACCTTTAAGCATAACCCTTTTTCAAATAGGCCCAAGTCACATTTTAGGTCCTATGAAGACCCATTCACCTATTTGACACTTCTTCAAGATAACTAAGAACACAAAAACACTTTCAAATACATGGACCCATGACACATAATCTATATTTCGTTATTATGCTATAATAACCATCATAACACCCTTTTTCAAAATCTCAATTCACTCAAACAACATTTTATGCACATAACCACCATGAACGAACACACAATCACCTTCTAAGACTTTGTTCATACTAAATATGATTGATAAAACGTCCAAAATCCATAAATATCATCCTCATATAGTATGAAACACTATCTAATATATATATCATCTTGAAACATCTAAATACCATTAATAACATCTCTATTACCCTTCCAAGGTTACTTGTAGAGTATGAATGAACACATAGTCAACTTTGGAGATAAATTAATTTGATTGTAAAAAATTTTATATGTTAAAATCAATATTTAAAGATGAATCTTTAATTCCTCTACAACTTTTATTCATACTAAAACATCAAATTTTGTATAGATGGAAAGTTATGGCTCAAAAACTAAGTACTAGTCTTTCCTTTGTTAAATTCAAATATTTAAATCCAAACAGTCATAGTTAAAATTTAGTCACTTAGAACACATATATTGATATTCACTCATCTCACTCAACTAATTCCATTTATATTTTTTTAAATAACTCAAACTTTAACTCACATTGATCCACTATCCAAATGTTAAACCGCAAACATGTTGACCTCATCTTGTGCACCCTTGTAATATTGACCAAAAGCACACCATCAATCTCTATGGATTAACTAGGTCTTTATCTTACAATTCTCACCATTGATATAATATATTATCTCCCACAACTATGATAATTATAAACCCTATGCACATTTGACTCATTGACTTATCCCACATCGTTGATCTTCATCAATATGAACTACTGCTCACTGTTGATCTTCTTTCAGACTAGCGACCTTGTGACACTTATCCCTCGCACATGCAACCTTTGACATGTTGACTTCATACACACCATTAATATCAATATTCATCATTAATTTATCACTATTATATCTTTTATACCAATGACCTTAGACTTTAACATGATTAAACTTGACGGTCTCTGGCCCATTACAGTCTATTAGTGCAACTTTAAAGCTTTATAACTTGTGCTAAAAATCAATTCAAGAATCAAATTTTTTAGGGTATATTCTTGGAACTATATAAAACATATCCATGAAATCCTTTGACATCATTTAATTGTCTAGGTGCATAAAATAAATTCACAAACTTTCTAGTTCATTCATATCTACATGATATGCAATGATGATCTAGCTAAGTATAAGAACTTAGTGAACTTTTGTCTAAAAAGATAGCTTTTCACATGCATATATTTAGCTATGATCATCCTCATGACTTGAAATTTTAAACATAAATTTTTTTGACTAATGTGATCACACCCATATAACCAACTCCCCCTGACTCATCCATACATGGCAATGGTGATGCCATCAAACTACCTACTTAGATTTTTTTGCCCCTAGGCCCAAAATGTCTAGATGAAAAATATGAAATACCAAATGAAATACACTCATGCACATAATCATTCAAAGCATATAATACTTCTTACGGGGCCCTTTTCATAGCCTCAAATCACCATACTCATCAATAACCATGCCAAAACTAAAGATAAACCAAGCCCACTTTAAGCATACTAGGAAAAGCACATTTCACACTTTGTCATTGATACTTAGACTATCAAGACACTTCATCCAATCACCTAGACATGTCCATGACATCACTAAAAACTGTCTAACAAAACAACTATAATCTATGTGTGTACTAACACTATTACATATAGTAATCAAATAGACCATATAATCCATTCCTATATCTAAATGATATCAATAATACATGTAAATTATAAGTATAATGAAATGACATCTTAGATATAACATTAATTTGGCTAAATTTTTCATTATAGCATTTTGATTTAACAATCTTAGTCATTTTCACTCACATAGAACTCTTTGTTATTGAATCATGACTTAATGATATTAAGGGGTATGTATATGAGTTATCCACTATAATAATCATATATGTACCTCATGTTATCCATACTTATCATATAATTAAATATTCAAAATTAGAGAAATAAGTATTATACAATAGTGAAAGATGTAAACAATCATAAATATTAAATCCAACTAATTCCATAGCAGATATGTTTATTAATCTAGAAAAAGAATTAGGTCATTCTATGATTTTATCCAAACATATACTTATATTATAATGCTAATAAGTACATTTGATACTAATCTAAAACCAACCTTAAATCCAATACAATTTAAATAAAAAGGTTCAAGATTTGACTAGGTACAATATCATGTAACAAATATATTATGTAATAATTATAAGCCAAGAATCCAACAACCATACATAAGGAATTCAAACTAAATTGAAATCCATAAAATAGATAAAAATAAGCATTTAATTATGTAACCATCATGTTAACATAAATTTATTCTATGTTTTCAACTTGTCCTACCACAATCTTCATATGTACGTAATTATGACAATTAGATCATAATAGAATATACTTTTATAATTTGTATTACATTAAGAAAACATCACAACCTATTCTAGTTCAATATTCCTTAGAATTTTCCTTAATATTTCCATTAATACTACCTTTAAATCAATGCATATTCCTTATTTATACTCAAATTCACTATAACATATAGTCAATACATCCATCTCATTCCTTTAGTTGAAAATAAGTTAAATTTAAATAGCCATCTTAGCCTTTCCTCCTCTATATTTATATTTACCTAAGGGTTTTATATGCACAACTCCTATTTATAATCTAACTATAAAAACTTAAATAAATTAGGTATGAATTATAAGAACATAGTTGAGTTCAGATAATTTTTTACTCTTTTTCTTTACAGGGATTTATAACTATTTATATTTATTAGCATACAACTAAAAAAAATTCCTACAGGCTCTCCTATATACATACATCCATCAAATTTATTTAACATAACCTACAGTTAGGTTTATAATAAATAATTTAACATTTGGATTTCATTAATTAATAGTCACTGCTAATCTAATTCCTTCAATATTGCTAGTACATTTAAACAAGAGAAAGTGTTGAATGATTTATACTATAGTATTGAATTAATTTTCCACAAAATGTCAATAATTAGGCCAAAGTTATCATTTAGATAACATCATCCCCTCTATGTATTTATATATCCCAAAGCTTTATATTTTAACACATAATTATACAACTTAAAAGGATTCTCATTTCTTTATTAACTATCATCCTATTTTGAGTATGAGTCATATTATAAAAGCCAGATAGATATGAAGACAAATCAATACTTAAACTTTACAATACAATATAAACTATGCAACCCTAATCCTAGTTTCATATTCTTATATCAAATCTAATGAAAAAGGGTATATGATTTATTCTACATACATACAGGTTTATATAAAAGACATATATACATACCTATACATATGAAAAGAAGATTAAAATTAAATCATAGCTTTAAGAATGTAGCCAGATCTAAAATTCATAAATTAAACTTTCATTTCTATCTTCATTTGATTAGAGGAGATAAATCCTAGTAATATAACACTCTCTTCCTAGTATAGGTTATGGAAGTTTAAAATAGAGATCATTAAATCTACTTAGGTAATTAAAATGAAATTAAGGAATAATCTTTAGGGAAAGACATAGTCCTAGTATCTTAATACTTAGCTCAAGACCCTAAATGGCCTAAGAATGGGATTTAAAATCCCATCTTTAGGTCTATAAATCTAATAGGCTAGGGTTTCAAATAAGAGTTCATTTAAATTATTTTATATAATAAAATATAAATCCCTATTCAAAAACCTATAAACTCATTTTAAGATAAAGATAAATAAATAACCAATGTGGTATTTAAATAGGCTTATAACATCTTCTCCTTTTGTAAAATCTAAGCTTCCTACTTTAATTTCTTACTTTCACCATTTGATGGTGATGATTCAAAGATGCTTTATTTTGCCTCCTCAAATTAATTATTCTCCTCCTCTAACCATGCATTCTCAACATGACCTCCACATGACCCCTATTTTTTCTCCCACAAACCTCATGCAACATTTTTACATAAATTCATCACTCTAGCATTTTCATTCCACTCATAGTTCCTTTATTTGCATGTGAGATTGATAGTCAAACTATTTCCAATATCTAGGACAAGGTCAAACCTAAAACATAATGCTAACTAAAACCTAATTCGAAGACCTTTATCATTTTTTTCAAAAACATCTAATGATAAAAATAACTTGAAGTTTCCAAACAAATAATAACTTTATTCAAACACAAAGACCTCTATCAAATACAAAACTTTGACATATAAACTAAATAGTTTACCTTGGGTAGGGTATTTTTTCCCTAATTTCCTCTTCATGCATCTACTTTAAAATAGCCTTCAATTTTTTCTTAATTTATATATGACCATGTGCCTTACCACTAAATTGGTACCACCATTCAAAATAAAACATAGAATAAGCAATCCTTTTAACCCAAAGCAAGTCAAAAATTTAGACAAGTATACATATGATGAGATAATTAGATATCCTAACTTGGTATAGGTTATATCAAATAGTGAACTAGAGTAATAATTATGATATGATCAAACAACAAAATACATAAGTAATAAACCAGATTGGCACATTTATGTTTCTAAAAACCATAATGTAGTGAAGAAAATCATATCACAAAAGTAATTTAGCATGTACTTGTAAGCTATAAAATCAAAGCAAACAATGTGTAAAGCATTAAATTCAAGAATCATAGATTTCATTCCAATCAGATAATAGTGGTGTGTGCATGGGTCTATTTCAGCCATTTCTCTTAATCCCCATTGTAGATATCTGCTCCCCCCTCTTTGATTATACTCGCCCTCTACATTATCAGAGAGAGCAGAAATATCCTACATCCAACTTATAAAATAAACTGGTAGTTATCCCATATCATGATAATAAATCAACATATAACCATAACAACTACAAAGTGTAATAAGTCTATAAAAATTCATGTTCATAAGCATAATGCAATAGGTATAAAATGTAATATGTCTGTTGACAAAACAACATTTATAAATATAATTCAAAATAAACATTAGATATACCAGTGATTAACACATAATCTATTAGTCCATATGCTTACAAGAATATTTGTGAAATAAATTTACATATAACATGGGTTTCCTAAAAATATTATTTAGATAAGGACCCTAAGATAACATATATTTTGTGAGACCTTAAATTCAGCATTGGGAACTTAGTTGAATTTTGGTACAACTTACCATCTTGAAATGGATAGGCAATTAGAAAGGATAAATTAATTCTTGGAGGATCTACTGAGAATGTATTGCATGGACCAGCAATACAAGTGGGAATAATACCTACTTTTGGTTTAGTTTACTTAAAAAAAAATCATACCAATTAGCTATTAAAATGGCTCCTTTCAGGGCATTATATGGTAGCACATGTAGACACCAATTAATTGGGACAAGCTAGAAGATAGAGTGGTTTTTGGAACCGACATGATTGCTGAAATGGAATAAAAAGATAAATATCAAGTTAAACATTGGATGAAGCCAATGATAGGTAAAATCATTATATTTATTTAAATAAACAATAAGGTAGTTCTAAGTTGGGGACAAATCAAAAAAGTTGTCACCTAGATATGTGGGGTATTTTGAGGTCCTATAAGTAATCAATCATGTATCATATAGGTTTGCATTTCCACCTTATATAACATAAATTCATAATGTTTTTAATGTTTCATATCTTAAGAAGTATATTGTTGATCCTACACATATTTTGTATTGGATTGCATTACAAGGTTGGAATCTAGAGGTGATCACAGTAGAACCAATCAAAATAATGGATACTCTCAAGGTTATCTTGTGTAATAGAGAAGTATCATATTGTAAGTTCTAATGGGACCAATATTATGAGGGTGTAACATGGGAGGACCATGAGGTTTTTTTGAGGTTATTTATTAATTTGTTTGCTTGATATTCTATTGAACATCATTTATTTTTTTGCTAATTTTTTTTAACATTATGATAAACTTTATTATATTTCAAAACTATTATTTGAAATAAATGTCATCAGGATGATGACTAGATTTAAGGGGAAAGATATCACGTCAAATTTTTCCATATGGATATTAGAAGCATTAATTAATATATTGTGTATTAATCATTGGTACATATGATATTTATTTTGAATTGTATTTGTACATGTGGTTTGGTTAACAAACATATTACTTTTGATATATATTGAATTATTCTTGTGGTCATGATCATAATCATAATTCAATAGCTATCAAAAGTAATATGTCTATTAGCCAAACCACTTTTAAAAATATAACTCAAAATAAACATCATATCTACCAATGATTAAAACACAATCTACTAATTAATGTTTCAAATTTATCATAAACATATTTCAATAGCTATCAAAAGTAATATGTCTATTAACGAAACAACATTTACAAGTACAGTTAAAAATAAACGTCATATCTACCAATGATTAGCACACAATCTACTAATTAATGCTTTAAATATACATAGGGAAAAACTAGATGTGATAGACCTAAACCTTGGATATTTGAATAGGGACATTTTAAGGTAGATTCCCCCAATCAAGTGCAAGGATGAGTTATGAAATGGCTCTTGAGATCATTATATCTTAATCTCATAACTCAAGTGTGAACATGTATAATTTGGTGAGGGTGAGTAATTTAATCAATTCATCTTATGAATCTAGTGAGATTGGATATCACTCCAAAATATAAATATGATTAGGTTATATGATTTAATCACTTCAACCTATAAAGTGAACCAACTAATGTAGTATAAAAGGCTAGATAATAGTACATCTTGGTCTACTTAGTGTGTCTTGGTAAATAGTATAATTGGTAATTTTTTCAATATTTTGGTGTAATAGCACAACATATTCACCTCTAATATGTTTGAGCTAGCGTATATGTGTGATAAATATGCAAATAATTATTTCAAATTTATGAAAATTCAATGCAATTTATATGATTCTAACCTATGTGTGGAGGTCATGTTTTTATGACATGCCTCCACTGAAATTTGGAAACTATGAAAGTGTATAAGTGTGGTGGTTATGTCTTTATGAAATGTCCTCACTGAAATCTAGAAATTGTGAAAATGTGGAGGTCATACTTCTATGACATGACCCTATTGATATCCCCCCTTTATGTGTGGAAAATATAATCTATAAGGTACCTTAACTCAAAAGGATAAGTTAGTTGTATAATCTATGTATGAATCATGTAACATATTTGAATAATATGTTTAAGTAGATATATCAATTAAGCTTGCAGTATGTGATCACATCATGTAATAAGAGGCATGATATATATGAATACAATGTCTAGAGAGTAATATTACAAACTCAACAAATAATCACTTGCACACACATAAAATCACTCAATGTAATGTAAAATAAGGGTCCAAGGAGACCTCATACATGGGTAATGTTCAAATGTTGCACAGTCAAAATAAATGAATATTCAAATGTCAAATCCACATAGAATGACATATTCAAATTTATAATCAACATAAAATGTCATAGGGGTGAACAAGAAAGGAACATATTTAAATGTTCCATAAGAAATAAAATATCAAGCAATGGAATACACTTAAGGAAGTGAAAAATAGATAAAGTGTAAACAACCAACATAAGAATATCATACATATCACTATAAATATGTGTTATCAAAAATGTTATGTAACATAACATATCAAGTACACTATGATAAATATAAATGTGAACATAGACATATCTGAGCATTAGTATATAAGGTCATGGTAATGAAGAATTAATCATAAAGGATATGTAACCTATATCAATTGTAATTAGAGAAGATGATGCCCCCAATGTACTATATTACATGTTGGAACACAACTATATACTAAAAGTGGGGGTGAAATACTATATTGATTCACTTAGTCCTTTTATCATATTTTTAGTGAAGATTAAAACTATATGCAGAGATCCATACAAAAAATAAACACAAAACTAGATATACCATGGAAAACCCAATATGGGAAAAACCACCATGAGAATAGCTGTTGGAATCTATTATTATAATCTAGCATCATAATAAAGAACCTCACTAGTTATAATGTTTAACTACACCAACCCTAAGGAGACACCAATCCCATGATTTAAGGGCACCTACTCTAAGGAAGAACTAACTCCCTAATTAAACACCAACTAAGCTTATCTAATGGCACCTACCTATCAAATTCTACTATAGAGCTACAACTCCAAATAAAAATATAGATTCATAAATGAATCTAATTCTCTATTGTTTATTACAATTCTAATCTGTAACTACTCATGATCTACACTTCATTTCTATTCTCTTCTCTTCTCCTCTATATCTATGTCTCTATATTTATTTATTTGACATAATTCAATTACTACAAGAACTACAACTATATCCTAGATGACATATATATAATCATTTGATCTAGGGTTATGTATGTTCTCTATGTTCACTCTTATTTGCTAACACATCATTCTCAGTTTTGTTGGACTTTAGTTCATATCTTTAACAAGTTTACCATGCCTTGAATTAATGATCCACCACCATGATTCTTGGTCTCATTACTATTTATAGCATATATTGGGCTTTGGTTTTAATACACATGCATTATTACATAAATTTGATTGATTATAGTAATCAAATTTGTTTTTTGTGTTGTAATTTATGGTTTAACTTCAAGTTCTTGCATGTTCTAATGCTTGATAATTTGGATGAACATATCTTTAAATATCAACCATTGATCTTAATATTCACTCTAATATATGATGATCCTCATTTAATCTTCTCAACTTTAAAACACATTTGTTAGATCATTCTTTGATAGGTTCATGCACTCCGTTAGATCTTTGTAGACTTCTAAGATTTAATGATTCAAATTTAAAACACATATGTTAGATCCTGTGATCTGAGCTCTACATGACATTAGATCTTCATATTTGCATTAACTTTATCTCTATCTATGGTTAAACCTCAAGCTCTTTATCCCATTGATTCCACTCATTCTATTAGATCTACATTTCATGATTAACTACTCATCATTTAATCTTCTAAAACCTCAATCTTTATATATGATGAGCTCTCAATAATGTGACACTTGGAATTAGTGCATGCATTATACATATTTCTATCAATTCTTATTATTAAGATACTTGGGATCCTTGTGTTGAACATTGATTATTTGACTTTGAACCACACTATATATTTACTATTTAAGATCCATGATTATGACACTTATCACTATTGCATTCACTCGTAGGTGCCTTTGACATATTAAATTTGTTGCACATCATTAAATATTCAACATATGATTAATATCTCACCATTAAATATTATAACAAGCTCAAAATTTACCTTTTTTAGATTTGACTAAATATGGGGACCATCTCAATATGCCTAGAAGGATAACTTTGCACCTTCATATCTTTTGCTTTACTCATCTACCTATTTTGAAATTTGGACCATATAAACTAGCCATGATAATGAAAAAACAAATATGCTCTTATCTTCCTGATTCCTTTGTGCATAATAGATATAATTCCATTAATATTCTTACTTAGATTCTTTTTCCATAGAGCTAACTATGCTTACAACTACTTGGAAATCCAACTTTGTTCTTACATAACTTTTGTTGCACTTAGATACATGACCTATAATTTAGCACTTAAAATCCTCTCATATAGGGTTTTCCATCCATATATTCATCTACTCTACAAACCTTCATACATGAAATATATGACATCATAAAAATACCTACTTAGGTTTTTATTTTCATCTACAAATTTGACTATGGGAAAACACTATCAAAATTCTTGGGACCCTAACTTTGCTTATGCATATATTTTATTGTGCTACATCGCATGACCTAATATTTAAAGCATAGAAACTAGACACAAAAATGAACAAACCCATATGATAATCTTTCCTTAAAACCTCCATGTGTGCAAATGTTAACCTCATAAACATACTTACTTAGCTCTACTTGAACCCTTTTGTAAATTTGGCTAAGTATAGAAACTTAGTGAATTATGTCTGAGTAGCCAACTTTGCATATTCATATATTCTATCATGCTTCATTACATGAATTAAAATCTAGTGCATAAAAACTATGGACTAATGTGATCACATCCATATGACCAACTCCCCTAGATTCATCCACATATGGGAATGGTGGCATCAACAAATTACCTTCTCAAATTTTCCTGTTATAGACCCAAAATGTCTAGATGATCAATATGAAAGTAGATGTAACAATGTACACATCCTTTTTTTTATTGTAGAAAGAGTAACTAACTCTTATCTTTTGCTTAGCCATGAAACAAGTTTGTTTCCAAGGAAAAATGGACCACCACTAGTGCTTCTTTTATTATCCAAACTTCCTTCCCAATCAACATATAATTAATATATATATATATATATATTATCAAAGTGAAATCTTCACTTTTAGGATACCAAAAGCCATTGTCAATTGTGATCTTTATTTATCTAAAGATCCTTTTCAATATATTGACATGTGACTCTTTAGCAGCATCTTGAAATATTGTAACCATGAACATTGCTTTCATGATATCTAGTCTTGATGCAGTTAGGTCTAACAAGATACCTATCATTGATCTATACATAGTCTTATTTGTATCAAGGTTCTCATCCTCTTTTCTCAACTTACAAATATTTATCATAGAAGTATTAATTGATTTTCTATATTTCATTCTAAACTTCTTGAGCATTTCCTTTGCATACTTGGTTTGGGATATAAATATCCCTTCATCAGTTTGTGTTATTTGTAGACCAAGTAAGAAACAAAGTTATCAAAGCATAGACATATCAAAATAAATTTGCATTTATGTATCAAATTCTTTGCACATTTTGTTTTTTATACCACCAAATATGATGTCATCTACATAAATAATAACAATCAGCATATGCTCACTTTGTAATTTGAAGTACAGATTCATGTCTGCACATCCTTTATTAAATCCTAGTTAATGTAGGTATTGGTATAATCTTGAATACCATGCCCTAGGTTCATATTTCAAACCATATATAGATTTATTTAGTCTACATACATAATCTTCTTGTCCTGATAGCTAAATGTTTAGGTTGTTCTATTTAGACTTCCTCTTCTAGGTTCCCATTCAAGAAAGTAGACTTAAAATCCATTTAATAGAATTTGAAATTCTTATAAATAGAGGATTCTAGAAACATTATTATGGATTTTAATCTATCAACTAGAGAAAATGTTTCCTCAAAATGTATGACCTCAACTTGTGCATATCCTTTACACACCAATCTTTCTTTATTTCTTATAACAAATTCATCCTAATTGAGCTTGTTTCTAAAGGCCCACTTTATACCTATTGCATTCTTGTTTGAAGATATTGAATTTAATTACCTAGTTTTGTTATTTTATATTTGGCTTAGTTATTATTCCATGGATTTTAGCCAATTCTCATCCTTGTTGGCTTTAACATAACTCTTACTTTCAAACATTAGAGCAAAACTTACTTTCTCTTTGTTTTTTGTAACTCTTCTCTTATCTAAACTCATTCATTATTATTCATAATGAGTTGATCTATATGATGATCATTTTGAATAAATATTATATGTGCCTTTTAATTCATTTCCTTAGCCTCTTCATTAGTTGCTTCTTCTTCAAAATCTAATTCTTCAATACAAATTTCCTTTGCAGGTTTAACATGTTTCAAGCTTTCTTCAACCTTGACATTTATGATCTCTAAAATCTTGTGTAGCATTTTATTGTAACATATGTAGTATTTTATTTGGGTGGATTAACCAAGAAATATTCCTTCATCACATCCTAACTCAAAGCTTCCTAATTTGTCCTCTTTTCTCCTGATGTAGCATTTACTTCCAAACACTTTGAAGTACTTAATAGAGGTAGGTTTTCCATACCATAGTTCATAGGGAGTTTTATCACTATTAACCCTTAGTTTAACTCTATACAAGATATATACTACTATTTGGACTATTTATCTCTAATATCCATCAAGTAACTTGGCCTCTTTTAGCATTGTTCTAGACATCTCCTTCATTGTCCTATTCTTTCTTTCAACAACTCCATTTTGATATTAGTCCTTATAAAGAGTAATGTCTTTTGATTACATGATTTTCAAAATAATATATGAACTTATTTGAGGTGAATTCTCCACCTTTACCAAATCTTAAACATTTTATTTTTCATCCAATCTCATTCTCCACCATGGCCTTAAAGATATTGAATCTCTCAAATGCTAGTGACTTGTCCTTCAAAAAGGCTACCCATGTCATTATTGAGTAATCATATAAAAATAACATGAATATTTATCTCCTTTATATCCTCTTTTATTTTTAGGACCACAAATATCAGTATGCAATAATTCTAGAAGTATTATAGTTGCATACTCTTTTGTTTGAAATATGAACCTTATCTACTTGCCTAGTTGACATTCCTTATAAGTAGTGCCTGCAAGTTTGGTTATCTCATGCATGTGTCTAACACACTTATTTGAGCTCACTTTGACTAGGTTATAAAATTTGACATGACCAATTATTCTAAGTCATAGCCAACTCTCATCAATCTTTCCTATTAGGCAACTATTACCATTCACTTCAATAAGATTATAGATATCACTTTTAGTTCTTTTCCCTTCTACAACTAGTCTTTTAGATCTCTTTAAATTGAATATTTATACATTAAATGTGGAATTATATCTATTTTCACACATTTGGCTAACACTGAGTAGATTATGCTTCAATCTTTCAACATAAAGGACATCACATGTGGGCAATTTTCCATCTATGTTCAAGGTTCCTTTACCTATGATCTTTACTGTAGTGATGTCTCCTAATCTAATGGATACTTCCTTATATTTACTCAATTTTATGAACTTACTCTTTTCACCATAATGTTTTGAGCAACTGCTATTTATTACCCACAAATTTTTATCCTTGGCATGGAGTGTAATTTGAGCAATCATAGATTAATATTTCACTTTCCATACATCCTTGGGTTTCTTATTTGGATTCTTACTCTCATTTTTAGATACTTGTGAACCTTTGTTCACACTAGGGGGCATTACTTTCTTATTAATTTGTGTTTTTGGTCTTACAAAGTTTATTCTACATTGTTTAGTTATGTGACCAAAATTATTACAATTATAATATATTATATTTGTATCTAACAAGGGAGAAAATGAATTTCTACTTATAATTTTTTTTCTCCTTTTAGGTATAACTATATAATCAATACCCATATGACCAAAATAACCATATAAAGATGAGGAATACATGATCATAGCATTTCTTTGTGTATTATGAAGATCTCTTTTGAACTCTAGCTTATTAAAGTCTTTCACTTTTATGTATCCATAAGCATCAACTACCTTTATCTTATTATTTTATTTATCCTTATTTTTATCTTTCTTCACATTAGTTGTGATTGTGTCTTTATTTTTGTCCTTTAAATATATTTCTTTGATCTTGATTCTCCTTCTGATTTGAAGTTATCATATAGATTAGCAAATGTACTAGTTATGGAACTTTTTATTTTTTCATAACCAAGACCAGATATCTCTTTCAAAGGATTTTGAGAGTTGATCAAATCATCAATAATGTTTGATCCTCCTTTAAAATTTAGACCTTTCTCTATTTTATCTTTAGCTTTCTCAATCTCTTTTCTCAAAGCCACTATCTTTGCTTCTAACTTCGTACATCCATTATATTTAGATTGTGGTTCAAGTTTGACTATATCTTATATTATTTTAGCCTCTTTAACTTGTGTCTTTAGGATAACCATCATCTGATCAGATTTTCCAAGACTTTTGGATATTTATCAATCTCCTTTTGTCCAAGCTTCTTCTATTTTGAGTTCTCATTTTTTAGCTTGTCTATTTCTTCTAGAGTATAGATGAGTTCACACTATAGATATAATTCTCCTTATTTTGCTTCATTTGAGTCTTCAACTTCTTCTTGATCCATATAAGATGATACTATTGTCATGAATATGAATTCCTTTTCCTTAGCCACAAAGGCATAGTCATGGTCATCATATGAGCTATTATAATCATCCAATAAACCACTATATTCTTTTATGTATAAGCCTTTTTTTTTTTTGAATAAGTTCTTGAAATAGTGAGGTTTCACATTTTTACTATCCTCTTCTTGTTTAGAGTTATCCTTATTATTATAAGAGCATCTAGCATCAAAATGTATTACTTTACCATAGTTAAAGCATTTAAAGGGTAGCTTACCTTTGTACTTTCTAGACCCTCTTTTTAATCTTATAACAAATTTGGCTTCTTCTTCATTAGTCTCCTCAGATCTAGATGTAGACAATTTTGTCTTCACTAGTTTGGATGATTTGAATGCAACTTATCTCTTTAAAGTATCTATCTCTCCCATACTCATCACATAGGTTGTAAAGGTTCCATGTAACTCATTAACAGCGAGTTTATCCAGATCTCTTGCTTCCTTTATTGTAAATATTTTAGAATCACACCTTGATGGTAGAGATCTTAGGACCTTTTTGGAAATAACTAGATCTTTCATCTCTTTTCCAAGAACTCTAATTGCATTAACTATTTCATTTACTCTAAGGAGGTAGTTTGCAACTTTCACTTCTTCATTCATTTTAAGGCTTTCAAACTTGCTTTTGAATGTTTTTAGCTTGGTCTTCTTTACCTTATCATCACCTTCATAGATGCTCTTTAATTTTTTCTAGATATCTTATGCATTTTAACAATGCATCACTTTAACAAATTCTAAATTAGATAATCCACAAATAATAACATTTTTTACCTTAGAAATTGCTCTCATATGATTTCTTTGAATTCTGATTGGTAGGAGTTATAGAAAGAGCTATATATCCATTTACAATATACATCCATACATAAAACCCTAATGATGATAAGTATGCTTCCATTTTTATGATAAAAAATTCATAGTTTAATCCATCAAAGAGAGGTTCTTTATTTGAGGAAGATCCTTCTTGACTATCCATTTGTGTTCACCATCCGAGATCTACCTAAGTTGATTAAGCTTTTTCCAAGGAAACAGGGTTTTAATACCAATTTTTGGAACACAAATATATATTAAGAAGGAGGGTGAATTAGTATATTGATTAACTTAGTCCTTTTCTCATCTTTTAATGCATTTTAAAACTATATTTAGAGATCACATACACATAAATAGACACAACACTAGATATACCTTGAAAAATCTAGTATGAGAAAAAACACCATGAGAATAGCTACTAGAATCTATTGTTCTAATCCAGCCACATAATAAAGAGCCTCATTAGTTATAATGTTTAAGGACACCAACCCTAAAGAGATACCAATCCCCTAATTTTAAGAGAACCTACTCTAAGGAAACACCCACTCCTTAACTAAGCACCAACTCAGCTTATCTAATGCCACCTACCTATCAAATTCTAATATGGAGCTATAACTCTAGATTATAATATAGATTTATAAATAAATCCAATTATATGTTCTCTATTATGGTTCTATCCTATAGCTTCTCATGCTCTGCACTTCATATCTCTTCTCTTCTCTACCCCTCTATCTTTATGTTTCTATATTTCTTTATTTGACAAAATTTAATTACTCCAATAGCTAAAACTATATCCTAGATGGCATATATATAATCATTTGATTTATGTATTTGTATTTTCTCTATGTTCACACTTGTTAGCTAACACATCATGCTCATTTCTGTTGGACTTTAGTTCCTATCTTTAATTGTAAGTTTCCCATGTCTTGAAATCATACTACACCAGCATGATTCTTGGTATAATTACTATTTATAGCATATAATGGGCTTGGGTTTTAATGAAAATTAATTATTACATAAATTTGATCAATTATATTAATCAAATTTATTATTTATGTCATAATTTATGGCTTAACTGTAAGTTCCTACATGTTCCAATGCTTGAACATTAGGATGAACATAGTTTTAAATATTAATCATTCATCTTAATATTTACACCAAGATCTGATGATCCTCATTTAATCTAGTCAAATTTAAAACATGTCTATTAGATCAATCTTTGACAATTTCATGTGCTCCATTAGATCTTTGTACACTTTCAAGCTTTAATGATTTAAATTTAAAACATGTCCATTAGATCTTCTAATCCAAGTTCTAAATTCTAGTATATCTTCATAGTTGTATAGAATTTATCTTTGTCTATGGTTAAACCTCAAGCTCTTTATCCCATTGAGTCCACTCGCTCCATTAGATTTACATTGCATGATCAATTGCTCATCATTTGATCTTCTGACAAGCTCAATCTTTATTTCTAACAAGCTCTCAATAATGTGACACTTGGAATTAGCATGTGCCTTCTACACATTACTGTTAATTCTCATTATTGAGATGATTGGCATCCTCATGTTAATCAATGACTATTTAACTTTGAAATGTACCATAGATTTACTATTTAGGCTCCATGATTGTGATACTTGTCACTAACACATTCACTTGTAGGTGCCTTTGACATATTAACTTTATTACACATATTTGGATCTTCAATGTATGATTAATCCCTCATCATTATATAATATAACAAGCTCAAACTTTACCTTATGCATATTTTACTAAGTATGGGGACCATCTCACTATGCCTGGAAGGCTAACTTTGCACCTTCATATCTTTTGCTTCGCTCATCCACCTATTTTAAAATTTGGAACATATAAACTAGGCATTATAATTAATAAACCCATATTATCATCTATTCTTTAATAATTTATATGTGATATTTATAATTCCATTAATTTTCTCACTTAGATTCTTTTGCCACATAGCTAACTATGTTTAGAACTGCCTAGAAGGCCAACTTTGTTCTTGCATAAATTTTGTTGCACTTAGACACTTGACCTAAAATTTAGTGCATAATATCATATAATATATGTAATTCCATTAATATATTCATCTTCTCCATAAACCTTCATACATGCAAGATATGACATCATAAAAATGCCTACTCAATTTTTTCTTATCATCTACAAATTTGACCCAGTGTGGGAAAACACTGTCAAAATGCTTGAAAGCCTAAATTTTCTCATTAATATATTTTGTTGTATTACATCATGTGACCTAAGTTTTAGCACATAGAAACTAGCACAAAAATGAACAAACCCATATGATCATTTTGTCCTAACACATTCATGTGTGTAAATGCTGACCTCATCAACATGCTTACTTTGCTCTACTTGAACCCTTTTACAAATTTGGCTAAGTATATAAACTTAGTGAATTATATCTTAGTATCCAAATTTACATCCTCATATCTTTTATCATGCATCATTTCATGACTTTAAATATGGTGGATAACAACTAGGGACTAATGTGATCATAGTCATATGATCAACTCCCCCAGACTTGTCCACACATGGCAATGGTGATGTCAGTAAACTACCTTCTTAGATTTTCCTATCACAGACCCAAAATGTCTAGACGATCAATATGAAGAAAAAAATTAATTATAGTCATACAAACAAGTAATCTAATCATCCTTGACCTTGGATATGATTTTTTGCATATCTTCTAATCACCATATTTAGCCTTTAGCATCAATGACATCCAAAATGCCAATAACCTCCCTTTTGACATCAATGACAATCATATTAGAAACATGGCATAGGTAGAGGAGAGGTATAACATTTTTAATTATATATGTCATATGTATAGGTATGCATGTATCACACTCAAAAATGTGTGAAACATATTTTTATTAAAAAAATGAATTGATATGCTATCTACTAACATAAATTAAACAACATAGATTCTCTTGAGCTAAAAAACATGGGAATGTTGAATGTTTTTATATTTTTGGAATATTTTTTTTTTTTTTTTTTTTTGTAATATATTAAAATATAATGATATCCTATGATTCCATACAAGAGATGCTCATAGGTAGCTTTGAACTCAAACTATAGTACATAAAACTAGTGGTACTACCAAAGAACATGTATAGGTGTCATTTCTAGATATGTAGAATCTTTGGTACTTTGTATAAGTATAATAAGACTTTATGGTCCTAAAGAAAAATTAGGAGTAGGGGTTAGTGGAACCCATCATTTAGTGTTTTATGGTTTCTTTAGAGTAGCTATAATTGGAGCATTTTAATATCTCTACATGTATGTTATGTACGAGTATATGGGAATTCCATGGAATCCACTATATATCTCTAGTGTAAAGGCCTTTAAAATATAGACCACTTAATAAAGTGGATTACATATTCATTACCCTTTTGTAAAATATTAACCTTAGTAGGTTTTATAATTAACTCTATTAGAATAAATTTATCTTATTCAAGTGGATGTTCATATAGAATTCTAGAAACTATGACTATCCTATTGGTATGAATGTATTTAATGCACCCATGTATTATGGAAGGTAGAACATAGAGTTTATTTATCCAATGTCTTCCCAATACCATATCAAATAATTTTGTCTATGGTATAACTTAAAATGTGATAACCACAAGTGTTGTACCAACCTTTAAAGGCATATAAATCTCACCAATAATATGGTTTGATGTCCCATCAAATGCTCTAGCCATTTTGGTTGAAGGGTATAAATAAACATGTTTGTATCCAAAGTTTGTAATTAATGTCTCTACATATGTTCTCATTATCACTATTTTTTATCATAACACTATGTATAGGCTAATGGTCAAGGTATGTTTAAATAAATAAATAATGAATATCTAAGTCATCATCCACTGTTTCATTACCATCAAATGTAATATAAGATCTTTGAACCATAGGAGGTATTGTATATGTATACGTGTAAATAATATCATATAATTGGTGATCATAATGTGAAAGATGAGGATGTGAATTGTATTCCATTTTCACTTTTGGATCTTTATTAGAATGATTTTGCAAAATATGACTAGATATTTTTTGATTCTTGTCATCGCTAGGTTGTGAACTAAATCCTTTGGAAGATCATCAAAAGTAATATTTTGGTCATTAATAATGTCTTAGATATTATGATTCAAGGTATAACATCTATTTGTATAATTATCAG
>JARHVA010010496.1:90000-132500 GCA_037957365.1 Torreya grandis | reverse complement strand
TTTGGATGTAAGTATGCAATCAAAATTTAGGGTATACTCAGGTGGTATAATTTTGAACTTACTTGATTGTTATTATGTATGTGGATCATTTGATTGTTAAAATAATAAGTTTAGTTATGATTTTTTCGGTAGTTGTGAACTAGGATAGTATGGGATATCATAGAGTACTATATTATAAATGTATGTTCTACTTGGATGGTATATACTATAGTTATTATTTCTATAATTACATCTACATTTGACTAATTTAATGTATATATGTCAGTTATTACTATGAATAGTGTGTTTTGTAATAGTTAATAGGACTATATATATGCATGCATACAACCTTTGATATTTTAATGAATTCTATGATAGTATATTATGTGTTTCATGAAAATTGTGACTTGATTTGTTATGTCTAATTGGTTGAATATAATCTTGTGTTTCCATGAAGTTGTGAATACTTTATTATGATTGATTATGGAAAATTAGTAGTTGTCTTAAAACACTAGAATATGATAAAATGTGTTATCATAGGGTGTATTATGTTTGGAAATAAATTGTGGTAGTTGAAATATATAATTAATGTGTATTTTAATTGAATGGTATAAATTGTAGTCATTATTTCTAGTATGGGATAAAAAATAATGTAAGATTCATTCATACAATTGATGGAATAAATATATGCTTTGATTACTCCTATTTTCAACATGTTATATGATGTATTTGCTAGTAGGATGTAAATTAAATGTGTCTTGTGGTTGAATCATATTTGATCAGTCTATATTATTGATATGGATCAAGGAGTGAAATGGAATTCACTAAATTCACTAATGAATGAAGGCAGTCTGATCAAGTGGTTTATATGAATTTGATTGATCTATAGATCATTATTATTTATTATTCATAAAACTTTGGGCCAAAGTATGTTTAGTGAGATATTATCATTTTATGAGTTTGATTTACATGTTTATGTGATATCTTACAATAAAATGCCTTTATATGATATAGTGCATGTTTAGTATAGAAAACATATAGTACATAGGTACTTGCTTATCTTTATAGATTCTTACGCCATCACTATCTACTCATCCATCAAGGGAGGGGAATTTTCTTATGATATTAGTAAGGGGGATCATTGGTATTTGGTTGTCATGGAAAATAACTTGGATGATTCTCTCCCTCCCCACAATAGGAGTACTTATCAAGATGACACTTGAGATTGCCACAGATACTTGAGTTTAAGAACTATGCTCTAGGGGAGCCATGTATAATATATACATTGTATTGTATTGAAATTATTATTAATATTGTCATGAGAGTTTTAATTACTTGTTATTGTATATTGATAGCTATGGCTATAGACTTGTATCAACTATGATTGAGTTAATATAGTTACTTTTTATACTTGTATTATGATGTGTTATCATGATATCAGATATCAGTGATGTGTGATGGATTGTGATTTTTTGTTATTATCATGCTTTGAGTATTTCATATGGTCTTCACATATTCTTATAGTATAATCTATTTTTGGTATATGTGATTAATAAAAAAATCATTTATTTCTAGTTACCCTAATGGGGTTGTTACATGTGGTATTAGAGCTATGGCTTGAACTCTAGGACCATATGAGTCCATTAGCATTTTAGTGTATTTTTTTCACCAGTGTGAACCTAGTAACATTAAGTATTGCATTGGTATTTTGGGTGAATATTTCCTTAGTGAAAGAACCATGTTACATCATGATTAGAGTTTTGAGACTTGATAGATCCTCCTATATGGTTTGATGAATATTTTAAGTATGATACATTCATGTAATGTGTGTGGAAAACATTGAGTGTGTACCCATAGGATCACTTGTAGCATTTTGAGTTATATAATGGATTGATTTATAAAGTATTATAATAGTGATGGTTGTATATGATGTGGGTAGGTGAGTACATAACATAGTTCATGAGTTGTGAATAAGAGATTTCTACCATAGTTTGATCACTTAGATTGAACACCTCAAGTATGATTACATCCTTATTGGTAATCCAATCACCCTCACCATTTGTGTTTTTGAGTTTTTTATAAGCATGTGATGTTTATAACTTAAATATATGTGCTTTAATTTTTGTGTCTTATGTTCCCTAATCCTAGAAATGAAAATTATTATAAGACCATTTTTAGTTTGGTACCACCTAGTGTTGTGGGAATTTTATTATAGTAGAGTGTTGTTATCTATGGTTGAGAATTCAATGGTGTTAGGATCTTGTTTATGGTTTATCACCCTTTGTGTTATGTGGGTTAGGAAGTGCCATATCTCTTATTCAGATTTGAGTTGAGTTTTTATTATCTCATTCTCATTTGACATCATTATAAGATACCAAGAGAATTCATATTTTTCATGAAGATGAACTAGTGTTTTTCTAAACAAAAACTTGTTTTTGAAATGTTGTTGACCATACTTAATTGAAGTTTATGGGATAATATCTTCTAAATTTTGTTGAGAGAGAATTTGTAGGATTTGATGGATTGATACATCTTTATGGTTAGTATTCTTTTTCTCCTAGTTGTGTAAATAGATTGTGATACCATACTTACAAATTTGGTAGGTAGGTAATGATTTAGCAACATTAAGTTGCGGTGTTTTATTTTTACCTTGTGAGAGTATGTAGGATTTTTTATGATAGTTATATAGTTTACACTTGTGATTATTTAGGCTCACTAATTTATATAACTTGTGAAATTTGACCATGAGGAGTGGTGAACCTTGAATTTATATTGGTTCTAGATTAAGGTTTATAATTTGATTATAATTATTATGATATTATATACCCTTGATTTGATTGATATTATTCTCCTTTGTATAAATCATGTTTTTGAAGATTTATATTTGTACCTTTCACCAAAAATGAGTGGGGTATAGGATGTGCAGAACATCTTGTCAATATAGGGGTGGATATAAACTTGTAACTTGTTATGTGATAACCAAGCAAGCCAAGAGACATTATCTCATTTATTAACTTATAAGGTTGTAAGGATGAGGTGATCCTTGACCTTAGTATTTTATGTTAATTTTAGCATTATTTCCTATTAACTATGAACATAACACTATAAGCTAAGCTATGAAATATGGTACTAGATATGTTTGGCTAGTGGCAACTTAATATAATTATGAAATGATTATATGATTTTTATTGTATGTATGTTAGTACATCTAAAATTATTTAGTATATAATATTTATTTTTATGATCTATTAGTATGGATTAGTGGTTCATTGAACCTTGTACACTTTTTGGGATCATTAGGTTGTGGAGACCTAAGGAAAGAGTGGTGAATTATGAACATGAGTATTAGGTGATAGGAGTGAATCCTACTTAGTCTTACATTGACTTAGTATTTATTGAGTTTAGATCTAACATATAGACTTTTTAAATTCAAGATTGAAAGATAGAATTATCAAATTTAGTTGTATGGCCATATACATGTATATGGTCGAATGCTTATTCCTTGATTTTGTATACATTATAAATATAATATTTCTAATTTCTATTCATCATCATACTTGTCAGGGTCTCTATGGATTAGTGATAGTATTGATATGTTATACTTATCAAGAGTTACATGGAGTAGTGATATTATTAACTTATACACATCATTCTTTCCAAGTTATGTAATATTTTTCTCTAGAATGAGAAAAACACTCTCTAGGTTAGAGAGATGTGCAAAGGGGTTGGAAGATTTTCTAGAACTCTCCCTAGTATTTGTGTTGGTTGGTGTGATGATCTTATGTACTCTTGGGAAGTTAGTGAGATTTTCACTTAGATATGTGGGACCTTTTAAGGATATAGAAGTGATTAGTCCTATAGTATATAAGCCAATTTTGATGGTTCTAGACCCCAAAGTGGTCATGACATAACCAATCAGAGTAAGTAATACTCGTAATTATGTTTTCTTAATAGGAAAATGTCATAGAGAAGGATCTTATGGGACTAATACTTTGGGAATAGTGAAAGTTGAAGGAATCACAGTGAGTTCTACAAGAATTTTTTATTTATTTTCTTAATTTGATATTGTATACCATGTTATTGCTTTTTAAATAATGTTTTTAATTTAGAACTTATGTTTGAATAAGATTTATGAGGATGATGATTAGATTTAGGGGGGAAGGATGTTACATTTGGATTCCTCACCAGGAAAACTTGTTATATTATCCATAAATATCTATAGATGAAAAATTCAGATTTGGTTATTTTTAACTAAGTTATGAGATATATGTTGTTATGGGATAGTATGATATTACTTAAGTTACATTTATATATTACTATGAGTTAGTTGTATTTGTATATGTTTACATTATGAACATGTTGATTTTTTTATTTAAATTACATTTTGTGATGTAAATTTACCTTGCTATTGTGTTCTAACTACGTACTTATGGTGAGTTTGACATAGGAGAACTCATCCCTTAGAGGTGATGAAGGGAAAGTATCATCAGAGAGGGTGGCATAGATAAAGACGTCAGAGGATGATAGATAAACTAGTTATAACCATAAACACACACCACAAATAGAAGACACATGTTAAATGCATAATAAATGGTTAGCACATATATTTTGGATTTTGTTTGTATTAAAAATTCATTTATACATAGATTGACTTCATAATTTAATGGTTGTGATTTATTTTTAAACTAATTGATCCTTGTGTGATTAGCAATTGGAACTATCATGCATGGACCAACTGGTATATCTTAGTAATGTTAAGAATCAATCTTGTTATTATAATGATATTAGGAAATATCATTAGTGGGTTTAACGATTTATAATTATTATTAGATAATGACTTAATTTAGATAAATTAGCATTATTAAAATTATATTATAAATTATTAAATAGGTTATATATATATATATATATATATATATATATATATATATATATATATATATATATATATATATATATATAAGTAAAACCTCTTTAAAGGGAATAAAGTGAATAAAAAATGAAAGGAGAAAAAAAATAAATAAGGAGAAAAACAAAAAAGCACAAAAATAAAAAGTAAAAAGGAAAAATCTGTTAAAAATAACTACACCTATTTATTACAATAGAAACTATGAGGGAAGTAGGCATCGTAGTTAATTAAGAGATAAAATTGGAAAGGAAAAAGCATATAGCACAGAAGTGGCATTGGGAGAGTGAGGCAAACCCAAGGAAGTTTTTGATCTACCAAGTAAGTAATATTTTGAATTCTAATATATGATCATGGAACATTTTAAAATACTTGTTCAATTTTATGCATGATCATGGGGAAATTGTAGAAGGTTAAGGGCATCTATCTTGATTGCTTCTCTTAGATTGTAAAGGATGTTATTCTGCTGAAGAAAATTAGAATAATAATTACCTTTTTATTTCCCCATTATGGCATTGTTTAACTATATATCCAACTAACCTATCCTAGCAATAAGGTCATTGCATCTAATTTAGGAGAAAATTATAAAATAATATATTATTGGTATCATATATTATATACAAATAAGTCTCTTGAGGAGTAAATAATTGCATGTTCATAGAGGTAAACTTAGATAATTACCATCCAGTAAACATAGAAACTATCATCGTTATATTATAGGAAGAATTTTTGGAAAATTTTGCTATTGGCATCATTGAGATTATTCTTTTCAAGTTGCATGCTTATTATGTAAGTCACTGTGTATATATTGTTAGTCTAAGTATACCATGTATCATATATATGGTTGTTATATGATATGTATATTATATATGATTATTATATATATATATATATATAATTTTTTTAGTCTCCATGTATATATATGGGTGCATTCTTATTATGATATATAAGTGAGTCTAATTTATATAAAATATTATTGCATACATTGAATTTATGTTGAGCCTGTTAGATTCATTTTATTTTATTTCAATTAGTGATTTATATATGTTTAAACTATTAAATTCTTACTCAACAAAGCTTTTGGATGGCATTGCTAAAGTCAATTCTTAGTAAATTGAATAACATGCTTAGTCAATGCATGTTATAACATGTTGAATGGCATAATTATTATAAGAGAAAGATAATATTCAAGAGATAGGATTGATTATGTTGAGTCATTGATGTATGTTTATAGCCTGTTAGGATCATTATAATCACTAGTGTCTAATGATTTTTGAGGTCACCTGATATTTTATTCCTAGCCTATGTTATTTTAGAAGTTGTTGAAATATTCCATAATAAATATTACCATATGGGGTTGAGTTTCTTTATTTACAAGGGTGTTAAAAAATTACTAAGGCACCACTTTATGTTATGGTTGTGGTTGGTTACTAGGAGAAGTAGTTAAGTTTATGACTCATGTACTAGTTATTATAATCCCATAAAGTTGAGTTGACACATTATCAGGATATATCTTCCCCTTTTTTAAAAAAAGGTTGTTGAATATAGTGTCTTAAGAGGATTGAGTGTTTCCCTCAATTTTAGTTTATTTTCTTAGAAAAGAAGTAAGAAACTAGATACATGTATGGTAGAAGAACCTATTTGTGAATGCATGCATGATCTTGATGATTGTGAAGATCTCCTCTTTATCTTGGGAAGAATGACTTGTAGATAATAAAATACTAAAATAAAGGGGTTGTTAGATAGATAGCAAGGTAGATTTCCTAGCATGAGCTAGATCTAAGAAGCATGAGCTTACTAGGAGGCTATCAATCCACTTTCTTAAAATAGTTAAGTTGAAATAAATAAAGATTAATAATTGCATCAAATGAAAGAAAAGATTGAATGGGAATGAAAGAAGAAATAAATGCTTGATAAAGGAAATAAGCTAATTATAACAATAAATAGGTCAATACTAATGCTAAATAGGTCAGGTTGGATTTAAAAAATAGGTGATGACTCTATGAATAGGTAGAAAGATAGAAAGTGGAATTTGGTTGAGGGTAAGCAAAAGGAAATAAATTACTATTATCTCCAACCATAGTGATGGTTAGAAATCAAGATGACCATTGGTGGTTGAAGGTGACCGTCAGTGGTTAGAGTGACCATCGGTGGTTGTTATGGGTTCTAAGAAGTGTTGTAAAAAACTTAGATAGATGAGGTTAGTGACTAGGTAGTATATTGTTAAAGGTTTAGTTAGGGATAAGAGGTCAGAAGATATGATGCAAAATAGTTTGGGTCAAAAACTAAATAATTTGAACATGAAAAAGAGAAATATACTTAACTAGTTGTTTGATAGTTGGTAACTGATCTGAGAGTGACCTAGGTAGAGTAACAATGCTTTACCTAAAGAGAAATTTTGGTAGAGTTTCAAGTATCTATCATAGTTGCTAACTTGCTAGAGGGAAGATGTGCAAAGAAGTTCTTGATGCTAGAAGCTCTTGATGACTACTAATTGATAGCTTGATTGCCTAATTACTAAAATTCCTATACCCCTTTTCACCTCCTACTCCCCTCATTTTATAAATAAAGAGAGATGGAGGTATAAGGTTCCATAAGAGGTTTGGTTGATGGTTTTGATGCTTTGTGATGCATTATCTTGTCATCCATATTATATTTTGATGTGTTATCTTGCACATAGCTTGAGTTACCTTTGTTTAAATGGGGAAAACCTAATCATCAATGGTCAAGTTTAACTATTAGTGGTCATAATAACCATTTGTAGTTGGGTAACCATTGGTGGTGAAGGTGATTATAAATAGTTGAGGTTTGAAGAAAGTTAGGTCAAAAGGGAAATTTAGTGAGTTAGTTTAGCTAGTTATCTAACTTGATTTAGGGTCTGGTGGATTAGTTAGTGGGTTTTTTGACTTGAATTTATGGTCAGGGGAGGATGGGTAGTCCTTATGGGGTTCCAAGGAATTTTGACATTTAGAAACATTATGTGTAGTTTTCTAGTGTCTACATTTTTCCCTATTTTTTTGGAATTTGTATCAACAAGATACAAAACAAAAATAGATTACAAGTTGATGGGTTAGTTTCCTTGAGAATGGGAGGAGTTATTTTCCCTCAAAAAGAGATTAGATAAGGTGAAATTGATTCAGGTGTAGGTTTGATAAGTGGTTATGGTGAGTCACCAGGTTGGTGATAAAAAGGTTGGGCATTTAAAGCATAAACATGAAGATAAAATGTGACTAAGGGTGATAGTCAAGATTGCACATAGATTAAATTACCATAGTTGGTAAAAATAAAAGGTTGGTTCTAGAAGGCCTAGTGATGGGGTGACTGGGCCATAGCTTTAGGCATAGATGATCAAGTTATTCTTATCAAGTCTCTTAGAAAAGGTTGGCATTTTCATAGGTATCTAAGGTAGGAAGTGGTATTAGGAAAAACATAAATGGTTTAGTTTCATGAGGTGGTGCAAGTTCAAATATTCAATATGGAAATGTTGGTTAGTGTAGTCAAAAGGGACTAGACAAGGTTATCATAAATGTTTGATAGTTGGGGCCAAATATGGAAACATCAAGGTGGATGGAGTGTTTGGTATGGTAATTGGAGAATGTAATCTCCAAAGTGTGGCACTAAGGTATGTGTGATAAAATTTAAAAAGTGGACATCCTGATCTTCGATGCTCAGGTGTCTCAAAAATGACCATTGGTGGTCACCCTAACCATTGATGATCAGGGCAAAAAACCCTAAAAATGTAGATTTTAACAAGTGAAGAATAATTGTCATTTTCACTCATTTTATTTTTGACTCTTGACTTTACTACCTATATCCTCAGAATTTTGTGTGAGAGTGTTGATGAGGTGGTTGTTGTGAGGTTGAGTGTGTAGAGGTGATTGTTGAGGTGGATCAAGTATGTAGGGTAGATAGTTATGTGGCCAGGCTATCAAACCTAGGATTTCTCCTTGATGATGGTCAAGGAATGAAGTAAGGGTTGTATTGAATTGTTAGAGTAATTTAATTTTGGCATTTTTGGTTAGATTTTGTTAGTTTGTTAGGGAGTGTGCGTGTTGACCTAAGTATTAGGGTAGGGGTGGGTTAATTGTTGAATTTATAGGGGAAAGATATTTTTGAAGGGTAGGTTAGGTTGAGGGAAGTTAAAGTATATTTTAGGTAGTTTTAATGTGAGTTAAAATTAATTTTTGGTGTGTTTATGGGTAGGTAAGGTTGGGTATTTTCCACCAATAGTCACACATATTGACTATCAATGGTCATACCTGACCATCAATGGTCATAGATGACTATCAATGATCAAATATTGAAGGGAAAAGGGTCACTTGATCATTGATGGTCATAACAACTATCAATGGTTGACCACTTGGGATAAAAAGGTTGAGTTTAAGTGAGTTAAAATGTTTGGAATGTCAATGGTAGTGTTTAGGTGGGGGGTTTCAAGGTTATAAAAATAGGGTAAGTTAAGTGGTAAGAGGTTATGTTTATGGACAATAATAGTAAATAAAACTAATTGTTTCTTCTAATAATTTTTATAGGCATAAGATCAAATCTAGATATGAGATTAGGTCCCTCAAATAATTACAGAGATCCATCAAGGGATGAAGGAGGAGGACTAGGCTCACATGGAGGAGGTCAGCCTCAGAGTGATGATGTACTAACAACACGTGTTATAAGATGTAGCAATGATCATGGACCTCATTGAGAGATGGGATCTAGCCATGAATACCTTTCTTCGATTGACTAGTGAGATGAAGATCTTGCCAAAGGATATATTTAAGATCACATAGATACTAATTTAGGAGAGTTGATATATCACATTGAGAGAAATGAGAGGGATGAGCTAATGGAGTATATTTATGGTGATGATTATGATTTTTTTGGGTGGCATGCTAATGGGTTTAATTACACACCTTTATATCAAAGGGCTAGAGATGACAAGAGACTGATGACCATGATGATGATGGTAGTCTGATGCTTTATGGTTCCAAATTTGAGTAGTGTGAGCATCCCTATCTATTGGTGGAGATGTTGATAA
This sequence comes from Torreya grandis, assembly GCA_037957365.1. Lineage (NCBI taxonomy): Eukaryota > Viridiplantae > Streptophyta > Pinopsida > Cupressales > Taxaceae > Torreya > Torreya grandis. Next base: position 122,583 of record JARHVA010010496.1, on the reverse strand, counting down.
GTTTCATAGTGTTTGGTTGGGCACTTATGCTATTGGTTCAAATATATAAGTAGATGTGGGGGTTTATAACTCACAAGAGATACAACATTAGTATGGGTTTCATGTTACACTGTTGGGCCTATGAGCACATCTAATTTTTGAGGCTAATAGGGTTTCCATGGGAGGGATATGCCCAAATGGAATTCAATGTTGGTTTTATGTGGTAGAGGAATTATTACATGCTCATAAGACTTAGAGGAGGTGTATGATATTTTGATTGGTTTAGAGGGGTATTAGATGCCCTAATGGTTGGAGATGTGGTTTGAAGGCCGTATGTTAACTTTTTAAGGTGGGCCTACTATAATCAACACATTTTATCATTGTAAAGCTATAAGTGGATATTTGGGAGGAGAGAGGGTGAGACTAAGATAATCCCTTTTAATAGGGTTTGTAGGTAGTTTGGCTTGATACATGTGATTTTTGGTCCATTCCTGAGGTATATGTAAGAGGATGTTGAGTTTTTGCTTCCAAATCCATAATTGGTGGAGATGGTTCTTGATCATGAGGAGTTACCCACCTAAGCAAATATTAATGATGTAGGTTTTTTTTATGCCTACCTAATGTGGTATCAATCCCTCTATGTAGAAAAAAAAAAGTCAATGAGATGATGGGGTAGATAGCCTATGGATGTGGACCTTATTAGGGGCTATAAGTACAAGTACAATGAGGTGGCCCTAATGTACAAGTAGTGATCACAGAGAGAGATCATGTCTAATTAGCACTAACCATGACATAGGCTATAGTATCTATTTTACAGGGTCAACTAGCAGTATCACAGGGTCAAGTGGTAGCTTTGATAGGTGAGAAAGACTAGGATAGATATAAACTAGAATTGGTAACATAGGAGAGGGACTCCTTGAGATAAGTTAGAAGAGGAGCCATAGCACAAACGGGATCACCAGGTAGCATCCTCATGGAACATTACTTGGCCATAATTGAGGAATTGCATTATTATGAGGCCATAGTCCTAACATGTCTCGATGAGCCCTAATAGGGTAAATATAGAGCCAATTTGGTAGGTAGTGCAGGTATAACAAATCTAGGTAAGTGGGTTGCTTCTGTGGGTAGATAGGTAGACACCCCAGAGGGTAGGCACCAGGTAGTAGTACTGCCCTAGGGGCATAGGTTATTATATGATATGTATATGTGTATATTATTTTGATACCAACATGCAAGCCAATATAGCAAGATGTATATGTTTTGAGAGAGAGAGAGATGCACAGTATTACATATACTAGTTTAATTTGATTAGACAAGATGTATATGATGTGATGATGATATATAGATGTGATTTTATGTTTCATGATTCATGGTTTTAATGTTTATAGTTTATTATGATTATGTTTATGAGAGACAGACTTGCTAGCTTAGGGATGTGATGATTATGGATGATGTTTATGATGAATGGTTATACATTATTATGATGATGCCATGCTTTGTTTAATATATGGTTATGATGTTTTAATTATGGTTATGATCATAGATATGTGATGTGGTTTATTTTGTTGATTATGATAGAACATAAAGTAATTTAGGTAACAAAATTAGATGTGGGAAAAGAGATGAAAAACAGGAGACATATGTCTAAGTGAATACATGAACCAATTATGAGAGGATAAGGAAAAGGCATGATGCTTATTCATTGGTAAGGATAAAATAAAACCAAAGTTATATTGGCTTAAGGAACATAATCCCTTAGATTGATTTGAATTAGCATGTGTTAGTTGGTAAAAAGGTGTCTTGATCACATCGTGTCAAGTAAGCTTATAAATACCTTGATTTGTAGATGGTACAAAGGGGAGATAGGTGATATGTGGTGTGAATGGTGGAGTAACCTCTTGTGGGTTGGTTTGCCCCTTTTATAGGTGACCTAAGAACCATAATAGACAAGTACATATTTTAATGCAAGGTGTATATTGATTGATGTGGGAAGTATACTAATGCTATATATAAAAGCTAATTATAGCTTTCTTGAGATAGCTTGTTCTTGATTTTGATATGGGGGTTTTTATTGTTTGGTTTTGATAAGTTTATGAAGCTGATCAATGCATGAAGCTTTAAATGGTTGATTTTGACAAAATTGACTTATCCATCCTTCAAAAGAGTGGTATAAGTTTGGATTTTTTAATTCTGGTAGTTGTCTTTCAAGGGAGTATTCCATTCTTTTAAGCAATTTAGTTTCGGGAGGATATCCTTCAAGGGAGCAGTTTGCATGCTAGATATATTTGACCCAAGTGATATTTATGTATCCCAAATTGTTTTAATGCTAGGTTAGACATGGATAATTATATGTAGGCTTGGATTTTTACCTTTATGAGGGAAAAATCTAGAGCACAAGAAGGTTAATGATAGGTGAAAGGGGTGTTTTTTAGAGATAATGACCATGGGATTCCATCTTATTAGCAATAAAAATTATTCATGAGAACCATGTTATGGGTAGAGCCATGGTACCCATATTTAAGATTAGGATATGACTATGATAGTTAATCACATGGATTTATGTTGTAATTAGTTGTCCTCAAAGGGATGGGATGAAGGTCTGAAGAAGGTGAAAATATCATAAATCAAGGGATGAGCTTAAGTTAGACAAAAGGTGAGTTTTATCCTTGTTTAATGAAAGAAAGGATGTAGGTGCGAATCATTGAGAGTAAAAATGAGTACAAATGATAATCCCCTAATCTATACTTGTGGGTTATGATGTAGGGTTTAATACAATTTAAATTAAACTTGCCTCACTTACTTCTCTCCATATTGGTCATGTGTTGATTTTCCTTTAGGATGAGGTCTCCAATATTGAATTCTTATTCTTTTTGGTGCTTGTTATAGGTGCACTTAACTCACTCTTAATATACACAAACATGATTAAGCATAGCTATGGGAATTCATCAAGTAACTCAAGTTATGCTAGATTCTCTTGATGATAGTCACTCTTATAAATTATGTCTTGTAAGGATATGTGAAGAGAGAGAATCTAAAATTTGAGAGGCGAGACCACCTCTACTCCAAAGACCAGAGAGAAGTGGTAACACCTATAGAGGTTCATATCCTAGTGTGATAGGTCCATAAAGCAAAAAGGATGTGCAAATGCCAATCCCAACTAAAAGCATTGACCATTTTAGTTAACATCTTGTTGAGGGTTTTGTTAGAGGCTTCTACCTATCCATTTATTTTTGGATGATAAGGTGAGGAAAATCTTAAATTGATGCCAAATATGTCATAAAGACCTTGGATTTTTTTTTTGAAATATTTACCATTATCAGTGATGATCTTATGGGTGACAGTGAAATGATAAATGATATGATGATGGATGAAGTTGACTATCTTGTCAGCTTTGGTCAAGATGAGAAGAATAGCCTCCACCCACTTGTTACAATACTTAGTGGTAGTGATGATGGAGTGGTGCCACTATGAAGAATGAGGATTGATTTACCCAATGAGATCCATTCCCCATTGTGAAAAGGGATAAAATTCCTTAAATACTTGAAGGCCATGGGATGACACATGATGTAAATTGGTGTGCTATTGACATTTAACACACCTTTCAAATAATCACATTAGTCTTGGTTGAGGGTGGGCCAATAGTATCCAAGGCAAAGGATAAATTTAGTGAAATATAGACCACTAAAGTGTCCCCTAAAGATCTTGTCATGTATTTATTGGATAGCATGGGAAGCTTCATGACTATGTGGAAACAAAGAAGGAGTTTATCAAAACCATGTTTGTAAAGGATTCCCCCTAGTATGGTATAATGATAGGTACTTTGAACAAAGGCTCTTTGGGAATTCTTAGAAAGGTTGAGAGGAATGATGTTAAGGTTTAGCTAGTTAAAGGTTTGCTCATAGGAAATGTCTGATGGAGATTCTTCCACACTAAAAATGGTAGAGAGGTCAGATTAAATATAATAAGGTGTTATAAAATGATGAATGGTGATAAATAACTTAGAATTATAAGGTTTGGATGGGATCTGGGAAGCAAGGGAAGGTATTTCATCCACAAACTTGTTAGTAGATAATGGAATATATTGGATAAGGTAATGATCGAATGATGCTAAGATTACATCTACTAGGTATTTGTACTATTGCAAGACATCATTCTTACATTGGTAGGGTCCATTGATCTAGTTGACCACAAGTTGGGAATCACTAAATAAATTGATCATCTTAACTCCTAAGGCTAGAGTAGTTTGGAGACCTATTACTAGGGATTCATACTCTTCCATATTGTTAGTACACTCAAAATCAAGTTTAAAAAGAAGAAGAGGTTTTCCATCGAGGGGAATGAGAATAACTCTGACATCCCCACCATGTTAGCACTTTGTGCCATTGAATAACATGGTCATTTGGTAGGTGATGTCCTCTTGAGAAAGAGTCATGATGGATTCATCTAGAAATGCAAGAGGAAGTGGTTGGTTTTTTGGCAAAGGAGCTTTGGCCAATTGATCAGTAATAACTTTCCCTTTAATCTGCTTCTATTGGAGGAACTCAAGTTCAAACTCAGCTAGGAGCATGAGTCACTTGGCCACATGATAGTTTTAGTATGGTTTAAAGTGCATGTACTTGAGTGGGGAAGTGTTGGTGATGACAAAATTTTTGTGCTTGAGGAGTTAATGATGAATTTTGAAAGCCACAAAGACAAAGGCAAGGCAAAGTTTCTAATTATGGGTGTACTAAGTCTCATACTCTATAAGTGTTTGACTTATATAGTAGACAACTTGTTATTTATTTTGTTTATCATGATGAGGGAGAATTGTCCCTAAGGATTAGTAAGTGGCAAAGATATAAAGGTATAAGGGTTGATCTTCTTTAGTAGGGGTAAGAACAAGTGGAGAAATAAGGTACTCTTTGAGTGAATCAAAGGCTTGTTAAAAGTCTTTAGTGTATTTAAAAGATGTATCCTTATTGAGAAGATGGTGAAAGGGTTAACATCTATCTAATAACTAAGAGATGAAGTGAAATATGGATTGGAGCTTCCCCTATAGGTTGTGGAGTTACTTAAGGTGGGTTAGAGGTGGCATGTCAAGGATCACTCTAACTTTGGTAGGGTCTACTTCAATTTCTCAAAGAGAGATGATAAAGCCAATAATATTTCCAGATAGGACCCCAAAAACACATTTCTTGGGGTTGAGTTAAACATAAAAGTGGATTAGGTAATCAAAGATATTTTTGAGAACTTCTAAATGATCCTTGTGATATTTGGATTTCCCAAGGAGATCATCTACATAGTCCTCTATGATTTTTTGGATGAAGTCATGGAAGATGTAGATCATCACATGCTAGTAGGTTGCTCACATGTTATTTAGACCAAATGGCATGACCCTATAGTATAAGGTTACCTATGGGGTGATAAAGGAATTATTATGTTTATCTTTGGGGAAATAAATATCTGATTATATCCTTATAAATTATCCATGAGAGATAACATCTCATGTCCAACTATAAGATCAACATGTTGGTCAACGCTAGTAAAGGGAAGTCATCTTTTAGACAAGCAAGGTTGACATCATGATATTCAACATAGAGGTGAAGTCCCAATTTGGTTTTGGTGATGGGAATGATATTGGAAACCCATTGGGGATATTTAATGGGTTAGATGAAGTTGATAGACAAGAAACACTAAAGTTATTATTTGACTAGAAGGGTGATATGAGGGTGTATCCTGTAAAGCTTTTGACTAATAGGCTTAACATTCGGATGGACGACAATGTTTTGAAGAGCTATAAAAGGGTTGATTCTAGGCATATCTTGATAGGACCAAGAAAATTATATGCTTTCATCATGAAGGAAGGAAGGGTAATCCTATTACTCTAAGGAATTTAAGGATTGACCAATATTTACAATGCGAGGGTTATCTTGAGTACCCAAGTTAACATTGATAGTGGATTCATTCAACATGGTTTGGTTTTCAAGAGGAAGGGATTTGTGGATATAATAATACTCTACACCAAGATAGGTGATATTGGAATAATAATCTTAATGTTGGATGGTGTAGATGGTAGGATAATCATGTTCTACCATTCTAGGATGAATAAGAGAAAAGGTTTTAATTTGGTCACCCTTATTATAGGTTAGGGGAGCCAAACTCATGTTATTGACTAAAAAAGTTTATATGGTATGGTTTTAAAATCCTTCGACTTTGAAAGAGATGGGTTTGGTGATGATGGAATGCCCTCATCAATGGTGGTGTTAGGTTTGGTGAATCAATGGGTTCTTCTAGTAAGATGAACCTAAGGCCAAATAACTCATGAGGTTTATGGGTTTTGATCAAAGATAATTTATTGGGTCCATTTTTATAATGTCTATGGCTGAATTCATTCTAGGCACACTTATGAAGGTATAATTTAGAAAATTATAGTTTGTCTATATAGGAGAAATCAAAAGTAAATGGTTGGGTAGAAAAGGTGGTAGAGGAAGCAAGAAGTAGATGATCAAGTCCCCCATAGATGAAATTGGTTTGGAGGTTGGGAAGCCCTAAAGGAATGATGGTTATGATATTGGGATCATAACCAAGATTACGGTTAATATTACCATATTCTTGAGGAGTAGGGAAGGCATCTAAGGCCAAAATATGATACTCTCCCAGTGAGAGGCATTATAACATAGGTTCCAAAGGGTCCTCTATCGGGATATAAGAAGAAGGGATAAATGAGCTAGTTGAATATTCATCAATGGTAGGGGTGGAATTATTTTTGGTTGGTGGTGATGTGGATTAACAAGGAATAATAATGCCATTGGGTCGATATATCATTTTATAAGATGCAAAAGGACTAGGGTTAGCTTTTATAGTGATAACCTGAACCTCATGTTTAAACTTAACACATTAATGCAAAGTGGATAGGACACAACTCATGGAGTGGATACAAAGGAATCTAAGTAAGATGTTGTATTATAATTTGCCTTGAATGACATATAAGATATTTGGAAGTGTGTGGGGTCCCAAGTAGATATGGAGGACAACTATCACAAAAGTTGTGTCCATAGTATCATTAAAGGAACAAAGGAGCGTTGTGGTTTTTGACATGATAATTTTGGGCATCTAGAGTTGGTCATAAGCATGAGAGGAAATAATATTAATACTATCTCTCCCATCAATCATCACCCTTTTAATGTAGGTTTGATTGATGTATGCAGTGATGAAAAGAGGTGGATCTAGATCTTTATGGTGGATAGAGGGTATATCTAAATCTTTGAATGTGACAAGGGTAGAAAGTTGAAGGGCTCCAATAAAGGCTGAAAGAGGTCAAGGTTCTTCAAGTTATACCTCTATAAATTATAGGGCATCTATCAATGTTTGGAGATGAGGGGGAGAGGTGTTGATTAGTTCATATAGGCTCATCTTCATTGATGTTTGGTGAAGTTATTTTAGAACTACTCACTGTATAGATTTAGAAGGGTTGGAGGGAGAGGAACCCAAAATGGATATTTTAAGTTTTGGCGAAGGTGAAGTGAAGGAATTTGAGTCTAGTTTTAAGGTTGAGGGCTAGAGAGATATGTATATGGAATGGACACTTTGGCCTTTCCCTTACCCTTTTATAAGGCCAAAGATCGAGTGACCATATGGATAATGTGGATAAGGGGAAGCATTGGGATATAAGATTGCTTTGGTTCCTCCTCACTCTTAGATGAGAGTTAGGAAGAGGGTAAGTGTTGGATAGGTTAATTTGGTGGTTGGGTTGATAATGGGCTTAAGAGAGGTTCATCTGATAATAGATTATCTTCATTCCATATTTTATGGACAAGTGCTTGGAGAGATTTGTAGTTCTCTATGTCATGTCTAGGTGTCTTATGGTATGAGTAGATTACACTGTCATTGAACCAAGATGGTTTAGGACTCGAAGGGTCAAAGGTTTTGATAGGTGGTAGGATTAAGGAAGAATTTTTTAACAATTTTTTTTAAAATGGTTGAATATTATTCAAGCAAAGGTGTTAAGGGTGATGGCCTTTTGGTTTTTGGGGTGGGATCCTTCTTAAAATTAGGCTTCACCATGGAAGTTATGGGTGGTATAAGGGTTTTGGTAGGTGGGTTTGATTGGGATTTGTTGGTGTTTGATTGTTATAAGGTATAAGGTTAAAAGGTGAAATATTTAGAGGTGGGTGATTGAGATGAAGAAGGTATGGAGATAGGCAGGTAGGTAGAGGTAGATAGTTTAGTTAAAAATGATGATGAGTTTGATGTTTTGGAGGGGGTAGGTAAAGGTAGAATAAAAGGAGGAAGTTTAGTGTGGGTAGTTTTTCAAGGGTTAAACTTATTGATAGAAGGATGATCTCCTCAAATCGAAGAAGGATGGGGTCTCAAGATAGAAGGTAAGAGGGAAGCAGGTGGTATGGTTCTGGTTCCTAGTGGGAGTTTGGTTGATTCCATCTTCTTGGTTAGTTTGGTTAAGGTTTTATTGGGTAGTATAGATGGGGTTAAGTCCAACATCAAATATGGGTGGATAAGGCTAGGAGTAGGAAGCATCCCTAGGTTCTTGATAGGTTTGATTACAAAGGTGTATTGTGACTTGATAATTTTAGATGGAGATGGTTCAGATGGTTCATCCACAGTTTTAAAGGGAGAGTTGTTTGATGTAGGGGATGATGTGGTCATAGTTTTAATGGTAGGTGTGATTTAAGATGGGTTGGATGAAGGTGAGGTTGAAGGTTCATGTTTGTTTTGATAGGGAATCCCAAGGAAGTGCCAAAAGGTGGCTTGATCCATATTGGGTTTAGAAGAGAATTTTAAGCTTTGAAATAGTTTAAAGAATGTTTTGTAAATTAGTTTGGTTCCTTGGGCATTAGATTAAAATATTATGCTCATAGGTTGAGGTAAGGTAATGGTTTTTTCACCTTTGTCCTTGCTGAAAGGTTCCAAGATTTAGAAGGATACTTCCTTCATAAAAGGATTAAATAAGGTGATCTCTCCTTTTGGAATGGTTTCTAAAGAGAGAGTGGGTGATTTCATAATTGGGGAAGAAGCTAAGTCCCTTACCTCATCAAGTGAAGTAAGGATATGGTTGCTTCCTTTATTTGGATATCCAAATGAATGGGGGTAAATTCCACCAATTTAATAAGTGGAATGGAGGAAGAGGTATTTGAGGTAGTTATTTCCACAATGATAAGTTTACTAATAATTAAATTGATCGTATAGACCTCATGAGTGTGAGATGATTTTGATTTATTTTCATCATGGTGGGTAGAAGGGGCATGATTGGGAAAAGGTTGTCAAAAGATGTCAAGTGACTAATTTGAGCGTGCACTAGGATTATCCAATATAAGTTCTCCCTTATCAATCAAGTGTTGGACAATGGTTTTAAAGGTATTACACCTACTAATTCCATGTATAATGACATGCTATAATGCACATAGATCACTCTCATTGTACCAATCAGGCGCAAGGAGAGAAGCATCAAATTTTTGGGGAAATTTGATGGGGGGAAGTTATATGATGTTATATTTGAGAAACTTTTCCAAAACTAAAGCATATGACTCCCTTAATAGAGTGTATTGTTTTGGGGTACACCAATTTTGATTTCAATTTTGTTGATTTGAGTAGTTAAAGGAGTTGGTTTGGTTGGGTTGGTTGACAACTAGAGGTAGAGCAGTTTTAAGGACAACCATGTTGGTGGCTACCTTTGGTTTGGTGTTGGGGTGGTTAGGTTGGTTAGTGGTTTTGGATGGGGAAGTGTATTTGAATCTAGAGTTTTTGTTTCTTAGTTTTAACTTCCTCTCATTGATGGCTCTAATTTTTAGTTTATGGGCCATGGTGAAAGCCTCGTCAAAGGTTTTGAAAGTTTGAACCTATAGAGTAGGGTCAATGTGTTTGGCACAAGCTCGAGAGAAAAGCTTAATCAAATCATGTTAGGGTAAAGAGAAAGAGATCTATTTGATAAGACCTCTCCATTAGGATACAAAATTAGCAATTGATTCATGATCAAATTGCTTAATGGAGTAGAGGTTGGTGATGGAGACATTCTTAGATATATTAATCGAAAAGTGATCTAAAAAGGTTTGTGTGAGTTAGGAAAAATAAAATATGTTGTGATTAATGATATCACTATACCAATCCAATTTTGGTCTAGATAAAGACATAGGAAAGGTGCAAAGGAGAAGATCATCATCATAGGTAATCAAGAATAAAGAATGCCAAAACACTCTTAGGTGTTGTTAGGGGGTATTCCTAGCTTTGGAATTTACAAAATTTGGGTACTTCCCATTGAGGGTAAGTTAGGATAGGGATGAATGGGTGAATAGGTTAATTATAGATTTGGTCATAAGACAATAGTTTGTAATCCCTAGAAATAGATGAATCTAGGTTGGTCATTTTATCCATCAACATTTTGACCAAATTTGTTTGGGGTTGGGGAGTTCCATAATTATATGGTAAGTTTTACTAAGGTTGGGTGGATGCAATATATGGATAATTAGTATAAGGTTGAGAAGATGATACATGTTGGTATGTGGTCATTGAGGGTTATGATGATTCCACATAAGGGTTAATGGACACAAGTATAAGGTGCCACATATGGGTTAATAGGCACAAGTGGCTAGGTGGAAGATGGAGTTATGTATCCTTGTGGATTAGGAACATAGCATGGGTAGGGTGTCATAGGTATTTGATGAGGAGTTGATATGGGTTAGTTTAGAGGTATGATCAGATTGATAGATTAGGGAATTGATATGGATTGGGTTAGAGGTTTGAATTTGTTAATTGGTTGGGGGTGAGTGGTAACTTTGGTACTAATATGTGGAAGGGTAGAAGGTATAGAAAGCACCACATGTTGAAGTGAGGTGGAGATTGGTGGGTTAAAAATGATAAGGGGAATAGTGTAAATATGGGTGGAAGGTATCCCCATAGTGGGTGGAGTAAGGATAACAAAAGGTGAGGCTGACCCTATGTTGGAGGGGTTGTTGGTTAGTTTAAGGGGTGTTTGGTTATTGGTTGGGTTGTTTGATTGAGTTTGGATGGAGGTATTGGATGGGATATTGGTGGAGAAATATGTTTGAGTGATAATAGGTTGGGTAGGGGTACCATCAACAAATGTGTCTCCCATAATATTGGGAGGCATCCCATAAGGTAGATCCATAGGTGGAACCAAAGTAGGGGTACGGTAAGACAAGGTGTTGAAGTAATGTTTGAGGGCCACATGGTTGTTATCAAGGAAGGTGGAAAAATCTGCATCACCTTGGATAACTATCCAAGGTATAGTAGGGATGGTAGAAGGATGGGGAAAACCCTCAAAATCTAAGGTATACTCCATGGAGGAAGAAGAAGAGGAAGGTGGATTTTGATTGGTTTGGTTCCTTAATTTATTATTTTTGGGAAATTAGATGTTCAATTCCTAAATAATAAATGAGTCTGAATAAATAATGTATAATAATTAGGCTATTGATTTGTGAAATTTGAATGTAATTAGGTATTTTATAAAAATAACAATGAGAGAGAGAAAATCAAACTTATCTTATTTTGTATTGTTTCAACTAAGACATGGTCTAGAAATCTATGTGCAGCCTTGGGAGACTATTGTAAATAGGAATCTAGAGTTTGTTTCTTGATTGGATAGGAACACCAAAAGTGGGAAACCATAGGTTCTAGTTCTATAGTCTTATTTTGATGCTATTTTCTTAGTGATCTAAGCTTTCTTAGCTTTGTGCACTAGGTCTATGTGACCATGCCTATGAAATATTGAAGCCTAAAAGTCCACAAAGCTTGATCTATACCTAATTAAGTATTAAATACCCTAGGTACTATTTGTTCTTTAAATTTAATGTAAAATTTTGAGAAAGGAGAGGAGGGGTTAGTGTGTAAAATATACGTTGGACTTACTTCAAACCCCATGTGTAGGCATGCTACCTACATACCAATACTCTGAGGAGGGATCAAGCTATATGTAGTTCTCCCATTAAAGTGTTTGGTGTAATAGTGTAATGAAAATGCAAGTAAATTTTAAATTTAGTTTACTTATAATGACTAATAAATGGTTTAAATGTTTGAATAAGCTTGAAATATTATTAGATGGTTGTATATAGAGAATAGGGAAAAGTGCTTGAGTAGTCTTACTCGTATTCTTGTTTCTCTCTTGTAAATGAGTGTCAACCCTTCTAAATGGACCTTGAATGGAATTTTATAGGGGATTTAATAATAATAAGTTAAATTAATTCATGTTAGGTTGACATGAATTAGGATAAGGATTCAAAAGAATATGACTATTAGAAACCAAAATGTACTTAGATAATAATGCCAAAAATAAGACACCCTAGGTTTCAGTACTATAGTCCAAGTTTAGGCATTGTTTCCCATGGTTTAAAAGACTTGGGGGATCGATTAAGCATGGAAGAAACAATCTAGGTTTGAAAGGGTTCATTTTGGGAGGCTACAAATGATTATGAATCAGTGAAAACATGCCTTTGAGGGTCATGAGAGCAAGAAAGATGGACCTATGGATTGGGTGTCATTAACAACAATCAAGTTACCAAATTTTACATTTTATATGACTAAATTTACCCCCCTTTATTTTAGTGATGCATTAAATAAAAATAATAGGATAAAGGAAAAATAGAAAGTATACCTGAACTTACCTGTAAAGCTAAAGCTCATGAAGTTGTGTGATGTTGGATGTGCATAGAGAGAGCAAAATGTGAAGTGTGAATCTATAATGAAAAACATAGAGTATATTAGTCTTTAATATATATGATATATCTAAAATAAGAATGTAAAAAATCTAGGTAAGAGAGAAAGGAAGAGAAAGGAATGAATACACCTCATTAGGTATGCAAACTAATACCAAACTTGTTGTGATGCTAGATTGTCTTGGGTGTGTTCTGTACCAAAAGTAAATTCATGAATGGAGCTGAGTGCTCAATTCTTTATAAGTGGCTCTAGAATACAAAGGTAGGCCCTTTATCTCCATCATCACTAACTAAGTGAAGCTAATGAATCATACATGTGTCAATCAATGTTTTAGACCTTTGAATAGGTGGTTTAAGAATACAAAATCTAACTAGTCATTTGGCTCCATCATTTCCAACTAAGTGAAGCTAATGAATCATGTGTGTGTCAATAAATGTTTGAACTATCTGTCCATTCCCTCTAAATAGGTGGCTCAAGAATACAAAGGCTATCTAGTCCTTTGGATCCATCATTTCCTCATGAATTGAAGCTATGAAGTAATATTGGTATGAAACAGATGTCATATGAGATGGCTCCTAAATCCTATGAATTACTATGATCTAATAATGTTGGTATGGATAGCCAAATTTATGCTAAAAAATAGGCCACTCTTGGCCATTTTGAAAGATGGAAGTTAGGCTTGTATGAAAGCCACTCTGAAACTAGTGTAATAGGCTTATGTGGAAGCCAACTCGGGAACTTGGGTACTTAGAAAGTTAAGCTTGTATATAAGTCAAACTTGAAAAATGATGCCAACAATCTATATATGGATTAAGGCATGAAATTACTAAGAAATGCTCAGGAAATAAACTAAACTCAAAAAAAGTAGAGGTTCAGTGTGTTGTGCACATTTTCCCCAATCACTAGTGTCTAGAACATGGATTCTGATATGGAAGTTATATCAACTATCTAATCTAAAAATAGAAGTGAGAGCCATCATGTTGTGCATGATGCCCCCTATATCTATATTCTTTGAGCAAAAATTATACTAAAACATGTTGAATTTGGACTATACTAAATTGACAAACCTATGACTAAACTCACTTTTCTATCTATTTCTAGAAAAATAATTTTTCTACTAGCTAAATAGGAGCACCAAAATACGACACCCTATTGTTTGATGCTGTGGTCTAAATTTGGTGCTATTATCTAGGGCCACATCCAATAATTGTTCTAGATTCTCTACCATCTACCTAGTTTGTTATGTCTAGTATAATGTCTAGATTCTATTATGAGTCTTCTAAAAAAAATTTACGATTAGGAGCTCTAATCTCTATGAAAAAACCTCTAGTTGTTACCCCCTCTTCTAAGGGTAGGAATGAAGACATTATAATGACTGTATTTAGAAGAAAGAGCCCTAAAAGTGTGTTATGTTTCATAGATATATGTTATAGCAATTATAATTGATAAGATATATCAAGATATGGTAAGTTTTGTATTAAGAGATTGTTAGACCAATATGGGTATGCCTAGATAGATATAACAATGTAATAACATGTGTAATGTACTGAACTAAAATTGAATGTGTTAATTTTTAGTTTTTAGTTGTAAGCAAGGAGGAATGAAGCATGATGTCCATCATGGAATCCAAGAAATAAGGAAATGCATGATATGGATTATGGAATTACAAATAGGAAAATTAATCAAGCACCAAACATACAAAGAAAGAATCAAGAAGCATACAATAGTGGCCAAGGGGCCAAGCAATCAAGGGACATGGGCACATGTCACTCAAACTAGAAATCAAGCATACAAAGAATGTTAAAATGCCACATACACATACAATTGAAACAAACAAAGTTGGCACAAGGGCCACATGCACATGGAAGAGTAAAAATAAAGGACATTGGCAAATGTCCTAAGGCACATACATGAATAGAAGCAAAGGACATTTAAAAATGTCCTAAAACACATACAAGGTATGGAACAAGAACTAAGAAAATTCAAACACATCAAGCTACGATAAGCAAGAAAGGAAAGCATGTATATACTAGGAATGCAATCACTTATATCTAATCAAAGAAAGAAGTGAAAGTATGTTAGACATGTTAGTACAAGACTAGGTATATACTAGGAAATACATAAGTGCAAGATACTAGTGAGTGTCAATATCGTAATCTATGTAAGCTCATTAAGTAATATATGTCAACATTATAACTAGAGTGTGTGGTGTAGGAATGACATAACTTGGATGGTTTAGTCATGTAGAAGATGCCCCCAGTGGGTATGTATATCAATGTGTGTCTCAAATGTAAAATTAGGATGTCCCCTCAATGGGTAGAGTGAAGTAATCAAGTATCTAGATATCACTACACACACTCAAAGAAGATCAAGTGAAGCATGGTAATGTAGATAAATTAACAAATAATAGCATAAAACAACAAATGTAAGTCTAGTATAATAGTAGCAATGTAAAGCATGGATGATGCATATAATTAATATGTTTTTATGTTTTTGATATATTTGAACTATGTATAATCAATGTAGAAAAAATTAACTACACGCAATGCTAAAAAGATACTATGTACATGCATGTAAATAAAGTAATATGTATATGGTAATATAAAAGACCAAGTTAGAGGGGGAAGGGATCCAAGGATGAAGCCTATTGGAGATAGAGATGGAGTAAAGGGTCACAACCATCATCAAATTCCTTGATATCATCAGATGTTGTATATGTTATGTTTTATGGTGTCATTGTGTCAAAGGTGAACTGAAGGTTGCTCTGGTGGTGGAGATGTTAACTCTACTCTAGGACATTTAAGCCTACTAGTAGATGAATTCAATGAAAGTGGTGGAGTTAGTGTTGGTAGTGGTGATATAATCTAAATAATACCTTGATCATATAGTTTATCCAAACTCTACTATAAATTTGTACATGATTTTGTATCATGGCATGTAATCTTGTGAAATGTACAAAATGGGTGACCATCTTGATGTGACAATCTATTGATAGATCTATGTCATATTATAGGTAATGTGATCAATCCATGATCAAGTAATACATGTAACATAAACTATGGATGATGTTGTGTTCTACCTACTTGAATTTGAATAATTAGCTCTATATCCATAGGGGTAACCTTGTGAATCGTATATGCCAAGTGGTCTAACTATGGCCAAGAGTGTGGAGTATATGCTGAGAGTGTAGTGCAAGATGATAAAAGTGGTTTAGGATGTGATATAAGAGCTCTAAATCTATCATGGTACTCTCATAAGCCAACTGGTGTAAAGCTCAATCCACACAAGTAGTCATCTGTGAGTGTGGGTATCGTATCATCATCTAAAGAAGCCTATGAATCTATATCAATAGCATGTATATATGGTAGCTCAAAATTTACCATAAGGGGTAACTATTATATAGGATTTTGATCATTAGTAGTAGTAAAAGATGGTACTAATACAAATGTATTTATAACTTGTGGAATAACTATGGAATCAAATAGAACTATTGGTATTATTGTCAATGATAATTGATGTGTAATAGCTATCAGAACTGTGACTAATGGAGTAGTTGGGATGGCTAAAGTTGTTATCACTAATGAAATATCTAGAGCTAAAGGTGTGACTGTAAGTGGAGGAGTGTGAGAAGTGCTAGTCTCTTCAACCTCATATGTGTGTATCTGATCAAGATAAATGCTATGAGGTGGTGGCTGTACTATGAAATATGGTGTCTCAACTGGTGAAATAGTCAAAGACAAATTTGTAGTTTGATAGTATCTAAATGGCTAGTTATCTACTAGATATATGTATATATATCCCTCATCGATAAATTTAATACATCAATAGAGAGTAGAAGGAATGACCCCCATAGTATGTATCTAGGGTCATCTAAGTAAAATATTATAGTGGAGAGGACCTGTCATGACCTAGAATTATGTAGAGAGGGTTTTTGACCAATGTTTGCTAGTGTATATCATCAAACCCTCAAATTTTTTTATACAATTTTTGCATGGATGACAAATTTATGCCCATGGCCTATAAAAATGTGATATTACAAATATTCAATCTGAAACCACTATCAATAAGAACTCTCTTGAATACATTGGTTTTGACTTGAACTTGTATGAATCGTGGAATTTTTTTATCAATAACCTCATTATCAAAAGAAATTTCATCTTCTATAGTTTTTAAATTGTTAACCATTGATGCAACATAAGAAGGTTCTAAATCAATAGGCATAGAAGTTTGAGTGAGTGCCTAATAAATAATGTCCTTGAATACATTAGCCTTGTAAAGAAGTTCTATAATAAAAATCTTAGCTAGAGTGTTTCTCAATTAATCAATAATGTCATATGCATTGTGCAACTTTACTTGTGTGAGAGGGTTGAGCCTGGGATGGGTAGGAATAGTAGGGTGATGGGGCTCATGGGTAGGTGGAGGAGGCATATAATACGTCAAGTAATAGCTCTAACTACATTATCTATTATCCATATAGGATTATTAGTAGCTATGAGAGGAAATAACATATAATTGATGGGTCGAGGAGGTGGAGGGACAAAAGGTGTCAATTGGGCTCTCCAGTGATGGGTAGTGACCTAGGGAAGAGTGAAATGGACCATGCAACATGACCTAGTATGAGGTAAGGGATCTAAGGGAAGTGATGCAAGAGATATATTAACATGTTCAAGAATAAAATGGTTAACATCATCCCATATAATGAAAAATAGGCATGGAATGCAAAGAGTGAAACTTTATACTAACATATGATAGACTTCATCATTCATGTACATGATAGGGCCGATTATGATTTCCTTATTATTTACAAGAAATTTAAGAAAAGTTTTTAAATAAATAAGAAACATTTTTGTAATTTGAGTATGGATGTAAGGTGATACCTCAAGAAGCAAAGTAGGAGCTAGTACATGCAACTAGGGATTTTTTTAAAATATTTTTGCAAAATACTATGAATTTCTGAAATTGAAATTGAATTTTTGAGTTAAGTATTCAATAAAAATTTTAGAAATATATGAGAAAGTGTTTAATTTAATAGGACCTAGTAGATGCAATGAGGGTTTGAGAAAAATATTTTTTTTGAAAATTACTATGGATTTTTGAAATTGAGTTTTGAATTTTTGAGTCAAATATGCAATTGAAAAATCAAGAATTTAGTAGAAATTTAGTTATTTAATGGGACCTAGTAGATGTAACTAGGGTTTTGGAAAAAGTAAATACTTTTTATTTTTACTACTAATTTTTGAATTTGAAATTAATTTTTTGATTTTAGTATGCAACTAAAAATTCAAAAAAATGATTGGAAAATTACTGGGAGCTAGTTGATGCAACTAGGGTTTGAAATAAATTTATTTTAAAATTTACTACAAAATTTTCAAATTTGAGAGGAATTTCTAATTTTAATATTAAATAAAAAATTTAAAAATTAATGAGAAAAATTAGCTAAGAATTTATCCTAGGGTTTTTATGTAAAATTCAAAGTAAGTCAGGTTCACCAAAATGATTTATTATTTTTGGAAAATTAGATGTTTAATTCATAACTAATAAATGGGTATAAGTAAAAAAAATTAGTAAATAATGTATAATAATTAGGCTAATAGTTTTTGAAATTTGACTGTAATTAGGGATTTTCTAAAAATAGTAGTGAGAGAGAAAATCAAACTTATCTTATTATATACTATTTCAACTAAGACAGGGTCTAAAAATCTATGTAGGATTGGGAGACCATCACAAATAAGAATCTAGAGTTTGTTTCTTGATTGGATAGGAGTGATAAAAGTGGGAAACCTTAGGTTTTGGAACTATATTCATATCTCAATGATGTTTTCCTAGTGATCTAAGATTTCTAGGTTTTGTGCACTAGGTTTATGTGACCCTACCTATGAAATATCAAAGCTTGAAAGTCCATAAAACTCATTTTGTACCTGATTTAGTATTCAATACCCTAGGTCCTCTTTGTGCTTGAACTTGAATGTAAAATTTGGATAAAGGAGATGAGGGGTTAGTGTGTAAAGGATAAACTAGATGAAGTTCACACCCTATGTGTGGGTACACTACCTATATACCAATACTTTGAGGAGGGATCAAACTATATATAGTTCTCCCATTGAAGTATTTGGTGTAATTGTGTGATGAAAATGCAAGTAAATGCAAAATTGGGTATACTTATAATGAATAAGGATTGGTGTAAAGGTTTAAATAAGCTTAAAATAATATTGGATGGTTGTATGTAGAGAATAAGGAAAAGTGTTTGAGTGGTCTTGCTTGTATTCATGCTTCTCTCTTGTAAATGAGTGCCAACCCTTTTAAATAGACTTTGAATGGAATTTTATAGGGGATTTAATCATCATGGGTTAAATGAATTCACACTAGGTTGACATGAATTAGGATAAGGTTTCAGAAGAATATGATCATTAAAAGCCAAAATGCACTTAGACAATAGTGCCATAAATAGGACACCTTGGGTTTCAGTGTTGTAGTCCAAGTTTGGGTACTGTTATCCATGGCTAATGGGACTTTGGGATGGATTAAGCATGGAAATATAAATTTTGGTATGTAAGGGTTTAGTTTGAGAGGCTAAAAATGACTAAGAATTAGTGAAAAAATGTCTATGAGGGTCATGAGAGCAAGAAAGATAGACCTATGGATTGCATGTCATTAACCAAATTCAAGTTACCAAATTTTACATTTTATATGAATACATTCCTTAACTATTGTCTAGTAAAAACAATGTGAGGAATATAAAGGAATAAATAAAAACTCACAATTTAAATATAAAGTAAACAAAAGAAAAAGATCTCAAGGCAATAAAAAACATACACTATAGTGCATTTGAAATCTTAGGGTACCTTTTATCTCACTTTTGGCTCATGACTTAGTTAGAAAGTGTGAAGAACTTGGTTTGTAGAATAGGTACTAGAAAGAAAGCCTATAGTTAGTTTCAAGTGTTTAAGGATCTCAAGAGGATTTGTGTTGAAAATCAACACGTAGCTTGGTATTGAGGCCTACCCCCTCCCTTCACACACTATAGTGATAAATTTTTTGGGTGCCTAGCTAGTATATACCAATTCTCAAAATTTATACTCAACCAGAGAGTTGAGTTTTGGTTTCTCTTCTTGGTAATGACCTTCAAGTAAGATAGTCAAAAGGTGAAAATGAACTGCTAGGAGATGAAATCCTAGTTGGGCCTTATGTTAGTTGTTATGATTTTTAGTTGATATAAGTGATTTGGTTTAGGTGTGTGAGAATAAAGGTGAAACTACGATTGATTTACTTAGCCTTTAATTTTAACTACGTGAGATAAAAATGTAAGAAATCAATGTATGTAAGATTTATTTTATACCCAATATAAATTTTAATTTCTTTATATGATCATAAAATAAGGAAAAAAAGGGAACCTAGATGCTACTAGGTCTCACCAGGAATGCCAAAATGTTTCTATCAATTTCAATTTATTTTCTTGGAAAAAAATAAGTAAGAAATTAGATAGGGTATGGTATAAGAACCTGTTTGTTTATATGTGCATGAATTAGACGACTTGAAGAGATCATATTTATCTTAGGAAGAATGACCTATAGATAAGAAAATACTAAAACAAAGGGGTTGTTAGATAGATAGTAAAGTGGATTACCTAGCATGAACTAGATCCAAGACGCATGAGCTTACTTGAAGGCTGTCAATCCACTCTGTTAGAATAATTAAGTTGAAGGAAATAAAGATGAATTACTTGCATCAAATGATAGAAAATATTGAAGGGGAATTCAAGAATAAATAAATTCTTGATAAAGGAAATGAACTAATTATAATAATAAGTGGGTCAATATTAATGCTAAATAGGTTAGTTTGGGTTAAAAAAATGGGTGGGGATTCTATGAATAGGTAGAAATACAAAAATTGGAATTTGGTTGAGGGTAAGAAATTTGAAATAGGTTACTATTATCTCTTACCATAGTGATTGTTAGTGGTTGGGATTACCATCAGCAGTTGAAGGTGACCATTGGTGGTCAGAGTGATTATCGACAGTTATTGTGGGTTCTGAGAAGTATTACAAAAAGTTTGGGTAAATGAGGTCAATGATTAGGTAGTATACTATTAAATATACCATTATGGATGATAGGTTATAATATATTATTCATAAGGGTTTGGGTTAGAAACTAAATAATCAAAACTTGAAAACTATAAATATACTTAACTAGGTATTTGATAGTTGGTAGCTGATTTGAGAATGATTTGGATAGAATAACAGTACTTTGTCTAATGAGAAATTTTATTAGAGGTTCAATTATCTATAATATTTACTAACTTACTAGAGGAAAGAATTACAAATAAGTTTTTTATGCTAGAATCTCCTAATAAATACTAGTTGATAGCTTGATTGCTTGATTGCTAAAATTCATGGATCCTTTTTCACCTCATGCTCCCCTCCTTTTATATGCAAAGAGAGATAAAGGTAGAAGGATCCATAATAGGTTTGGATGATATTTTTGATGCTTCATGATGTGTTATCTTATCATCCATATTAAATTTGACATGTTGGATTACACATAGCTCAAGTTGTCTTTATTTAGATGGGGAAGACTTGACCATCGATGGTCACAATGACCATCAATAGTTAGGTAACCATTGACAGTCAAAGTGATCATAGACAGTTTAGGTTTGAATAAAGTTGTGTCAAAAGGGAATGTTAGTGAGTTAGTTTATCTAGGTAACTAACTTGACTCAGGGTTTGGTGGGTTAGTTAGTGGGTTTTTTGACCTGTGTTTATGGTCGAGAGAGGCTAGGTAGTACCTAGGGGGTCTCAAGTCATTTCGACATATATAACTATTATGTGCAATTTTATAGTTTCTAAATTAAGCTCCCTTATATATATACATATATATATATATATATATATATATATATATACATATATATATATGTATATATATATATATATATATAATATAAATATTATAATAAGTTTTGGTTTGGATATTTATTTATTCAATGAGTAATTTAGTTGTTGAATAGTTATTCATGAAACTTTTTACCATGGATTTTTTTAATTTAATGTAGTGAAATTTAGTTAGTAAATGATCATAGTAGTAGTCATAGGTGATCATTTGATTATATTAAACTTGTTAGTATTTGTAGTAGAAATGAGACTAAGACTAGTTAATCACTCTAAGTGGGCAAAGAGTTTGTATCCGATGATAGATTATCTGAAGGGTGGTAATATAAGATCACCTAATATCATAGGTCTTATTATACAATTAACTATAATAATTGTGTTCTTAATTATACTAGCATGTTTATAACTATAAATTACTGATATCAACAGGGTTCAGATTAAATAAGAAAGATTTATATAGGTATGTGTAGCCTTTTGGTATTACATGATGAAACTTTTTATGTACTTGAGATCATTTATTATATGTAACTTGTGGTGCAAAAATTTTGGTATGGATATTGCATTCTAATAAGCTACACATGTGTTAATTAACAATGTAAAGCTTAATCAAAATTTAAGAATAAATGTGACTATTGGTATATACATGTACATAAGAGAGTGTACTTGTGATTTTAGTTCTTTCACTGGTAATAATTATGAATGGGTTTTATATTTCAAAATCCTTTAAGGATCATATAAAATGTCTATGTTGTGAATATGAAATTTCTTAGGATTATAATAATCATAGAGAGTTATTGATAAGAAATATTAATGAAATAGTGGTATAATAATTGCATATCATTTGAGTACTTAATCTATGATGTAAAATTACTCATAAAGACTTATAACAAGATATGGATAAATTAAGACATCAAGTTTCTTTGAGATCTAAAACTATAATCATATGAAAATAGTCTTATATAAAAAATAATGAGATGTTTAAATAAATGTTATAACAGGTTTATGATTTATCTATTTCTCTATAAATGATTGATTTATTGTTAGTTAAATACATTCACTATTGAATAATTATGTGCATTAAAATTTATGAGAGTGTTAATATGTATAAATGTTTAGTTTTACTTAGCATACAATGGTACATCTTGATGCATGTTTGTAAGTTATATTTATTTACATGTTGGTATGTAGTCTAAACTTAGGCTATACTTGGGTGGTATAATCTTGAACTTTCTTGATTGTTATTATGTATGTGGGTCATTTCATTCTTGAGATCATAATTTTATTTATGCATTTTTAGGTAGTTGTGAACTATGATATTATGGTATACCATAGAGTACTATAGTATAAATTAATGTTTTGCCAAGATAGTACATACTGTAATTGTTATGTCTAGACTTACATCTATGTTTCACTGATTTAATGTATGTATGCTAGTTATTGTTATAAATAACATGTTTTTTAATAGTTAATAGGACTATATTTATGTGTGCATACAACCTTTGAGAGTTTAACAAATGATATTATAGCATATTATGCATTTTGTGGAAACTGTGACTTGTTTTGTTATGTCTAATTGATATATCATAAGCTTGTGTTTCTGTGAAGTTATGACTACTTTATTATGATTGATTGTGTAAAATTAGTAGTTATGTCTTAGAATACTAGACTATGATAAAATGGGTTATCATAGGGTGTAATATATTTGGAAATAAATTGTGGTAGTTGAAATCTATAGTTAATGTGTAGTTTACCTGGGTGGTATAAACTATAGTCATTATTTTTGGTATGGGATATAAAATAATGTAATATTCATTCATACATTTGATGGAATAAATGTATGCTTTGGTTATTATTATGTTTAGGATGTTATATGATGTGTTTTTTAAGAGGATGTAACTTAAATGAATCTTGTCATTTAATTATATTTGACCACTCTACATTACTGATATGGAGTAAGGAGTGAGATAGACTTCACTAGCTTATTAATATCACAATCACAGATGAAGGCAATCTGATCAAGTGGTGTGTATGAATCTAATTGATCTATAGATTTCTATTATTTATTATTCATAAAAATTTGGGCCAAAGTATGTTTAGCGAGACATTATCATTTTATGGGTATGATTTACATGTTTATGTGATATCTTACAATAGAACAGATTTTTATGATACACTTCATGTTTAGTATATAAATCATACAACACATAGGTACTTTCTTATCTCTCTAGATGCCAATGCCATCACTATCTACTCATCCATGATGGGAGGGTAATTTTCTTATGATATTAGTATGGGGGATTTTCAGCCTATGGTTAGTGTGAAAAAGCACTCAGATGATGTTTTCCCTCTCCATAACAGTAGTATATATTGAGATGACACTTTAGATTGCCACAGATACTTGATTTCAAGAACTATGCTCCAATCAAGCCATGCATCTTATATTTACATTGTATTATATTGAAATTATTATTGAATATTGTCATGAGAGTTATAATTACTTGTTGTTGTATATTGATAGCAGTGTTTATAGACTTGTATTAGCTATGGTTGAGTTAATATAGTTACTTTCTATACTTGCATTATGATGTGATCTCATGATATGAGAGATTAATGATGTGTGATAGATTTTGCTTGTTTTATATTATCATGCTTTGAGTATTTCATATGGTCTTCATAGATTCTTATAATGTAATCTATTTTTGGTATATGTGTTTAATAAAAAATATCATATATTTCTAGTTTACCCTAGTGGGATTGTTACATGTGGTATTAGAGATGTGGCTCAAACTCTAGGACCTAATGAATCCATTAGCATTTTCATGTCTTTTTATTTACCAATGTGAACCTAGTGACATGAAGTATTGCACTGATATTTTGGTTTTGTAGTGCCTCGATTCCAGAAACATGTTACACCATGATTAGAGTTTTGAGAATCAATAGATTCTCCTATATTTTTTGATGACTATTATAATTATGAGATATTCATGTAATGTGTGTGGGAAACATTGAGTGTGTACCCTTAGGAGCACTTGTACCCTTTTGAGTTGTATAAGGGATTGATTTATTGAGTATACCAATGGTGATGGTTTTATATGATGTGGGTAGGTGATTACATAACATAGTTTATGAGTTGTGAACAAGAGATCTCTACCATAGTTTGATCACTTAGATTAAACACCGCAAGATTACATCCTTCTTGGTAATCAAGTTACCTTTACCATTTGTGTTTTGTGAGTTTTTTTTAAGTAAGGGATGTCTCTTAGATAAATATATGTGCTTTAG
Organism: Torreya grandis; assembly: GCA_037957365.1. Taxonomy (NCBI): domain Eukaryota; kingdom Viridiplantae; phylum Streptophyta; class Pinopsida; order Cupressales; family Taxaceae; genus Torreya; species Torreya grandis. The sequence goes on along the minus strand of JARHVA010010496.1, from coordinate 97,775 downwards.
TTTTTGTGTCTTATTTTTGCTAATCTTAGAAATGGAAAATCTTATAAGACCATTTGTAGTTTGTTACCACCTAATGTGGTGGGAATTTTATTGTAGTAGAGTGTTGATGTCTTGGGGTAATAATTCCTTTATGTTAGGAGCTTTTTTATGGTTTGGCACCCTTTATGTTATGTGGGTTAGGAATAAGTGCCATCTCTCTTAGTTAGATTTGAGGTGAGTTTTTATTATCTCATTCTCATTTGGCATCATTATAAGCTACCAAAAGGATTCATAGGAACTTGTTTTTGAAATATTGTTGAACATATTTCCTTGAAGTTTGTGGGATAATTTATTATACTTCTTGTTGAGATAGAGGTTTTAGTATTGGATGGATTGATACCTCTTTATGTTTATTATTCTTTTTCTCCCATTTGTGGAAATAGATTGTGATACTATATTTACAAATTTGGTTAGTAGGTAGTGATTTAAAAACATTGATTTGTGGTGTTTTCTTTTTAACTTGTGAGAGTATGTAGGGGTTTTTTATGATGGTTCTCTACTTTTCACTTGTGATTATCTAGGTTCACTACTTTATCTAACTTATGAAATTTGACCATGAGGAGTGTCAAACCTTGGATTTATATTGGTTCTAGATTAATGTTTATAACTTGATTATAATTATTATGTTATTATATACCCTTGATTTGATTGATATTATTTTATTTTGCATAGAGCATGTTATTTTAAAGAGTTATTTTTGTACCTTTCACTAGAAGTGATTAGGGTATAGGATGTGTAGAACATCTTATCAATATAGGGGAAAAGATAAACTTTTAACTTGTTATGTGCTAGTCGAGCAAGAAAGAGACTTATCTCGCTTGTTATTTTATAAGGTTGTAAAGATGAGGTGATCCTTGACCTTAGTATGTTATGTTAACTTTATCATTATTTCCTATTAGCTATGAACATAACACTATAATTTAAGATGTGAGATATGATATTAGTTATGTTTGTCTAGTGGAAAATTAATACAATTACAGAATGATTATATGATTTTTATTGTATGTATGTTAGTACATATAAAATTATTTAGCATATAATATTTCTTTATATGATATATTAGTATGGATTTGTGGTTCATTTAAATTGAACCCTTTTTGGAGATTGTTAGGTCATGGAGATCTAAGGGAAGAGTGGTGAACTAGGAATGTGAGTACTAAGAGATATGAGTGGATCTTACTTAATTTCACATTAAATTAGTAGTTAGTGAGTTTCAATCTAATAAATAGACTTTTTTAATTCACCATTAATAGATGTACATGCCAAATTCAATTTCTTCCTAAATTTTGTATACATTATAAATGTAGTATTTCCAATTCCTATTCATTGTCATACTTACCAGGGGATTCATGGAGTAGTGAAAATATTAACATGATATAATTATTAATAGCTACATGGAGTAGTGATAGTATTAACAGTATTAACTTATACACATAATTCTTTCTATGTTCCTTAATTATTTTTCTTTAGAATGAGAAAAACACTCTCTAGATTAGAGAGATGTGCAGAGAGACTGAAAGATTTTTTAGAACTCTCACTAGTCATTTGTTTTATCTAGTATGATGATCTTATGTTCTCTTAGGAAGTTAGTGAAATTTTCACTAAGATATATGGGACCCTTCAAAGAAACAAAAGTGGTTAGTCCTATAGTATATAGGCTAGTTTTGATGGTTCTAAACCCTGGGGTAGTCATCACATAACCAATCAAAGTAAGTAATACTCATAACTATTTTTGATTAATAGGGAAATTTCATAGACCAAGGTTTTATGGGACCAATACTCTAAGAATAGTGCAACTTCAAGGAACCATGGTGAGTTCTATAGGAATTTTTCTTTTATTTTCTTAATTTGATATTGTATACCATGTTATTATTTTGATAAATAATGTTTTTAATTCAGAAATTATGTTTGAATAAGAGTCATAGAGGATGATGACTAGCTTTAGGAGGAATAATGTTACATTCTAATTCCTCATTAGGAAAACATGCTAGATTATCCATGGACATCTATAGCTAATACATTTAGATTTGGTTATTTTTAACTAAGTTGTGAGATATATGTTGTTATAGGGTAGTAGTATATTGCTTAGTTTACATGTTTATATTTTTATGAGTTAGTTGTAGTGTATATGATTACATTATGAATATGTTGATTTATTATTTTAGTAACATTTTGTGATGTAAATTTATCATGTTGTTATGATCTAACTACCTTCTTGTGGTGAGTTTGATGCAAGAGAACTTGTTCTTTAGAGAATGATGAAAGGAGAACATCATTAGAGAGGGTGACATAGATGAAGATGTCAAAGGATGATAGAGAAACTGGTTGAAACCCTGAACACACGCTAAAAATAGCTAGCACATGTTAATTGCATAATAAGTGGTTAATATATATATATATATATATATATTAGATTCTATTTTTATTAAAAAGTCATTTATACATGGTTTGATAGCATAGTTTAATGTTTATGATTGATGTTTATATTAATTGATCCTTGTGTGATTAATGGTAGGAATTACCGTATGTGGAACAAGTGGTATATCTTAGTAATGTTGAGAATCAAGCTCATTATCATAATGATATTTGAAAAAATATCATTATTGGGCTTAATGATTTATAATTATTATCAGATAATGACTTAATTTAGATAAATTAGTATTATTAAAATTGTGTTATAAACTATTAAATAGATTGTAATTAACTTTTAAATTTTAAAATATATATATATATAATAATAATGAAAACCTCGTTAAATGGAATAAAGCAAACAAAAACTAAAAGGAGAAAAAAATTAAATAGGGAGGAAAACAAAAAACACAAAAATGCCTACTTATTACAATAGAAACTATGAGAGAAGTAGGCATCATAGTTAATTAAGAGAGAAAAATGGAAAGGAAAAAAATATAACATAGACATGGCATTGGGAGACTGAGGCAAGTCAATTAGGAGAGGTGAACCCAAAGGATTTTTTGATCTCCTAGGTAAGTAATGTTTTGAATTATGATATAAGATCATGGAAAACTTTAAAATAACTTTTCAATTTTATGCATGATCATGGGGAAATTGTATAAGGTTAAGGGTGTCTAGCTTGATTGCTTCTCTTGGATTGTATAGGACATTAGACTACTGAAGAAAATTACAATAATAATTACCTTGTTATTTTACCCATTATGGCATCATTTAAATATATATCTAGTTAGCCTAGCCTAGTAATGAGCTCATTGCATGTAATTTAGGATAAAATTATAAAATAATCCATTATTGACATCATTTATTATATGCAAATAAGTCTCTTGAGGAGTGAATCATTGCATGTATATGTTGAGTATGGATCCCTTTGGGGCTATCACATGACCATGTACATACATTTTGGGGGCTTAGAGATCTCCAAGGATGTGGGGAACACATTTTGCATTTAATCCTCATATGGGTGAATTTTATTAAATGCATATTTAATAATTTTCATGTGGACTTCCATATTTATTGTAAGTGAGATTGATTTTTTTAATTTTAGGGAATGAATTGAAAAATATTTAATTTCCATAGGTGGAGGATATTATTAAATGTTTTATTTAATAATTTTGGAGTATAAGTTTATTAAAAGTCTTATTTAATAATTTATATGATGTATTATGGAAATGGTTATCTCTTAGCATTGGAATTTGTGCCTTTAGAGGAGGATGGAATGATTCTTCCTAAAGAGCTTGTGGATAAGCATTGAAAGGTGGAATATGGAGTGATTTCTCCTTATTAGGTGGTTTTACTCATTTGTTGATGAATACAGTTGGAGATGAGGCTTTGAAAATATGAGAGGATATGATAATAGGTTTTACATGAGACAAAGAGTGGTTTTATTTTATAGAGTGTGATATTATATATTGTGAGGTGGTTTAATGTAGGTATAGGTGTGGTAGAGCATTTGTGGAGAATTATTGATAGATTTTAGATTTGGATTAGAAATTTAAAGAATTCATTTGTGAATTATGGAGGAGATATTCTATCTCTATGAGAGGTCTTTGCAATCTTATTTTATTATAAATTTTATTGAGTAATTTCTTGGTGGATGTAGCTCACATTGGGTGAACCATGATATATCTATGTTATGGTTTTATTGCTTGATTTGTTCTCTCCATTTATGATTTCATTTAAACTATGATTGAAGTAATTATTTCTACATAATTAAATCTAATTTTCACACATTTAAAATTTGTTTATGTGATTTTATGGTGGATTAAATCTAGTTTATATTCACTTAATTTCTAATAACTAGTATTTGAGCTTTGGTGGTGTTTCAGTTGAAGTGGTAAATCACAAGAAAGGTTATTATCTTGAGTGGGAACTATGGGAGAAGAAATTATATTCAGAGTTGAGAAATTTGATGGTAAGAATTTTGGTTTATGGAAAAGGGAGATAAAAGATTACTTATATTATAAGGAACTTCAACTTCCTTTAGAAGGGAAAGGAGGACAACCTACAGCTATGGGTGATGTAGATTAGACATTTTTTGATAATAAGGAATTGGGAGCCATACCATTATGCCTTGCATCTTCTATTGCATTCAATATTGAAGATAAAATAACTACAAAGGATGTCATGGATAAACTTGTAAAGTTGTATGAGAAACCCTCAATTTCAAATAAAAAATTTCTTATGAAAATATTGTTTAACATGAAAATGTCTAAAAATGGTTCAATTGATAATCATTTAAATGATTTTAATATGGTTTTAAGTATGCTCACTTCAGTTGGAATTAAGTTTGATGATGAAGTTAGAGCTTTGCTAATTTTATGTTATTTGCTAGATAATTTAGATATTTTGGTTATGGATGTGAGTAATGTAGTCCCTACCAAGGGAATCTTAAAATTTGAGGATGTTGTAGGTATATTTATCTATGAGGAGATGCAAAGGAAAAGCACTGGTAAATCATCTTGAGGTAATCCTTAATCTATTTATACTAGAGGGATGCAAAAGAACAAGAGTAAAGGCAACTGTGGAAAGTCAAAAGGTAGATATAAATCTAGATTTAAAGCGAAGGTGATATGTTGGCATTGTGGGAAGAGTGGACACTCAAAGAAGGATTATTGGTCACTTCAAGATAAAAATGAAAACAAAGAGAAAATGAATGAGGTAAATGTGACATCAGGTAAAGCAAGTTAGGATGACTTAATTCTTTCTTTGGATAATTTAATTGAGTTTTGGGTATTAGATTCAAGAGCTTATTTTCATGCCACCCCACATAAGCACTATTTTTCTGATTATGTTCAAGAGAATCTAGGACATGTATATCTTGGTGATGATGAACCATGTGAAATAGTAGGGAAAGGTTCTATTTAGGTGAAAATGAGGAATGTGAACACGTGGCTAATTAAGGATGTCAAACATGTGCCTATGTTGAGATGAAATTTGGTTTCAGTAGGGTAATTAGGTAGTGAAGGATGTTCATTTATGTTTACTATAGATTCTTGGAAAGTTACCAAAGGATCTCTTATCATTTCAAGAGGTAATAAAGTTGGTACTTTATATTTGACTAGTAGTGTTGATTCTTGTGATTTAGTTGTTGTAGATGGAGATGCAACTATGTGGCACTACAAGCTCAATCATATGAGCCATAAGGGCATTGAGATCTTAAAATATAAGTTACCTAGATTGAAAGATCTAGATCTAGACTTTTATGAGAATTATGTGTATCGAAAATAAAAGTAGGTTAAGTTCCTGAAAGTTAGACCCACAAATAAAGAGCATAAATTAGAGTTGGTATATTTAGATGTATGGGGACCAACTCAAGTATCTTCTCTTGGTGGTTCTAATTATTATGTAAACTTTATTGATGATACAACTAGGAAAGTTTGGGTTTATTGCATTAAAAATAAATCTGATGTATTTGACACTTTTAAGAAATAGAAAAACTTAGTTGAGAATGAAACAAGTCTGAAATTAAAATGTCTCAAATTAGATAATGGAGGTGAGTATTGTAGTAATGATTTCTTTGATTATTATTCTAAAAATGGAATCCATTGGAAAAATATGGTTCCAAGAACTCCACAGTAGATCAGGGTATCTAAAAGGATGAATAGAATAATAATAAAATGTGTTAGGAGCATGAGGTTACATGCAGGGTTGCCTTTATAGTTTGGGCAGAAGCAATTAGCATGGTAGTATATCTAATTAATAGAGGACCTTTTATTCCTTTGGCTGGAAGCATTCCTGAACAAGCTTGGTTTGGTAATAATGTTGATTATTCTTTTCTTAGAGTCTTTGGATGTGAGGCTTTTTTCCTCATCAAGAAAGAGAATAGGACCAAGTTAGAGGCTAAATCAAAGAAATGCACCTTTGTTGGATATAGTGAGGATGACTTTGGTTTATATTTATAGATAATTAAAGATAAGAAATTATTTCAATCTAGAGATGTAGTCTTTCATGAAAAAGGCATGTATAAGGATCAGTTGTAAGAACAAGAATAGGAATAGAAAGAGTAAACAATATTGAATGACATTGCAAATGGCAAAGTATCTAATGAATTAGTTCAATAATCTTCTACATAAGGACCCAAAACTCCTATGGTAAAAATATCTTTTAGGGTAAGAAAATCACCTGAACATTTTTCTCCTTATTTGCAATGTTTTTTACTCACTAACAATGGAGAACAAAGTGTTATGAAGAAGCAATGCAGGTAGATGCCATGATGAAATGGGAACAAGCCATGGATGAGGAACATAAATCTCTCATGGAAAACTAAACAATGGAATTTTTAAGGCTACCCAAGGGCAAGAGTGCATTTCCAAATAGGTGGATCTTCAAAATAAAATAAGAAGATCAAGCGAGAAAAAGGTATAAGGCTAGGATGGTGGTCAAGGGGTTTGTACAAAAATTAGGTATTGATTTTGATGAGATTTTCTCTCCTATTGTTAAAATGACTTCTATTAGGATTATTTTTGGTTTAGTTGTAGTTGAGGATTTGCACTTAGAATAGTTAGATGTGAAAACTACTTTTCTTCATGGTTATTTAGATGAAGAGTTGTATATGAAGTAGCCATAGGAATATGAGTTCAAAGGGAAGGAGAACTATGTGTGTAGATTAAAGAAGAGCTTGTATGACCTGAAACAAGCTCCATGGTAATGGTATAATAAATTTGATTGTTTTATATTGGAAAAAAAATATCAAAGGTGTAATTTTGACCATTACATGTACATCAAACATTTTTATGATGGTTCATTTTGTTGGGATATTTATGTTAGTTGTGTTTTCATTTCTATCAAGTGGCATTGGTGATTAAAAAGTGGTCTAATAGCTCAAAGTGATGGAACATGGTGGTCTAATATACCTGGAGTAATGGGATACTTGTAAGGATGTGTATGGGCATTCTAGGTGGATGTTGTTTGAATTGTTATTGATGAATCTTGGTATGATGTTGTTTGACTTGTGTTATATGCTCAATTTTTGACTTCATGTGGCTTTCATGAGGTATGTAGGTAGGTTATGCCTTGTAGGCTTGATCATGCATGGTTGCCTATGGGGTTTTGATCACTATGGCTTAAGTGACATGGTAAGAAGCTTAGTATTCTTGGAATATGAATTTTAGACATTTATAAGGTTATAATAAGTTGTGTATGGTTTTCAAGAGGTGACAAGTGTTCTACATGATAGCTTGGTTATTGGCCTAATTGGCCTAGGTGGGCTAGTGAGACTTTGTAAAGGGTCAAATAGTGATTTTAGAGTGGTTAAGTTTATATCT